>WBNM01035070.1:95381-126885 GCA_013399055.1 Ramphastos sulfuratus
ACTGGATGTTAGGAGGAAGTTGTTTGCAGTGAGGGTGGTGAGACACTGGCACAGGTTGCCCAGGGAGGTTGTGGCTGCTCCCTCCCTGGAGGTGTTCAAGGCCAGGTTGGACGAGGCCTTGAGTGACCTGTGCTAGTGGGAGGTGTCCCTGCCTATGGCAGGGGGTTGGAATTAGATGATCTTTGAGGTCCCTTCCAACCTTACCTTTCTATGATTCTATGAGGGGAAAAGCAGAAACTATTTAAAACTAGCAACTTACTAGCCTCCTGCTAATAAGCCTTCTCTTCTCCAGGCTGCAGAGCCCCAACTCTCTCAGCCTGTCCTCACAGCAGAGCTGCTGCAGCCCTCTCAGCATCTTGGTGGCCTCTTCTGGACCCACTCCAACACTTCCATGTCCTTCCTGTGCTGGGGGCTCCAGAACTGCACACAGGACTCCAGATGGGGTCTGAGGAGAGCAGAGCAAAGGGGCAGAATCCCCTCCCTTGCCCTGCTGGCCACACTTCAGGAATCAGGCCTCCAGAGAAGGGGCAAAGTAGATACAGAACCTGAACACAAGAGGATTCTCTCCACCCATTGGGGCCATGGTGTGGGCGGCTTCAGCACCAGGCACACAGCATCAGAGCATTACACGTCCATGTGCGCAGGTGCAGGTGTACCTGTGCAAACTCCTTGTCTGTGAGGGGTGTGGGCAGAAATGAATTATGTTCTAGAAGTCCCAATTTCCAGCTAGGAGGTGCTGGTGGAAGAAGGAGCCTGTCTGAGCTGCAGGAAGCACGTGCTGCCCTCTCCCCACCCCGAGCTGTGGTGGCTGCACTCTCACCGGCTGGCAGCGCTCCCAAGTGACGCTGTCATTCCCCTGACAGTGGGCTCTGTGTGTGCTATTTCTTTTCAAGTGATTCATGACTCCCACTTCTCACTTCATCTGCCTTTGTTTTCCTCTGCAGTGCAATGTGTCTGATACATGGCAAAACGTGCTGTGCTCACGCCAGCACCGGCAAGGCTGCTACGCCAGTGTCAAGGTAACGACGCCTGCAGCTTCACCACAGTGATGTCAATGGACTCGAGAGGGTTTGGAGTCCACTTCTCTGGCCTTGTAAAGTTATACAAGACAGCAATACAAGCAGCCTCCCCACTGAATCATTCTTCCTTGGGGCACACTTCTTTTCTTTTCCTCGTGCCCTTCTGCACTCATCTTTAGCAAGAGCCCTTTCTTGAGTTTCATCAAATTCCTGCTGCTTGTGACAGTAACTTCCAGATGTCAACCAGGGTTTTCCTACAGCAGCTTTCAATAAGTCTGTACAAAGAACCAGCAACCCTCTGTAAGGATGGAAAAACTGAAGCACAGACTCAGTAAATACCTTGGCTAAAACTATTCAGCAGGCTAGTGGGAGAGCTAAGAATAAATCCCTGATTTCCTGATGTTTAGTCTGGTCCTCTCTGGGTTGGGCTGCCTCACACCGCCAAGGTGCTCCAACGTTCCCTTTATTTATACATTTACTGTTCAGCAACGGCAGGTTCCCACATCTTTTCTTTTTCCTCTTAGTGGTGTCGTGGATCTTCCCCACACACCACACCCCACCCCCCCTCATTTCTTTTGGTACATTTGTTCTGAAGCTATTTGTGTGGAAACCAAGCAATTGCTGCTCCACCTGCTCCCAAACACAATGCGCGAAGAGAACACTGTGTTACAGCCCAGCCACTGCCTTAGCAACAGATTACTGCATCACTGGGAAAGGAAAAGAGACCTTCTGGAGAGGAGGAGTGCCCTTTATCTCCTTGAAAAGCTACAGCAGGCAAGTTCTGCCTTTAATTATATTTCCTGCAAGCCCCCCCTTAGCTTTGAGCAATCAGCAGTTGTAAAGCAAGGCTGGAAAAACCAAGCAGGGAGTTGTTTGCTCCTTGCAGGCAGGAGGGACCAAGTGGGGTTAGTGGAAGCTGGTGAGCAGACTGCCTTCCAAACAGAGTGTGCAGACCCATATTTGAGCACTCAGTCGTGGCAGGGTGTAAATAATCCATTCTGGTTAGATACCAGCCCACTGGTATCCAAATGTCTATCTAAGTGTCTGGCAGGACAGCTCTCTTATGCAAGCACAAGAGGGAAGTAAACCACAGCCCACAGCCCTTTGCTCTCCTCTTACTAGGAGCTCCTGTATCTGGAATCAAAGTCAGGGAGCCCCTAGCCTGCAGAAAGCTGCATTTCTGTTAGCAGGCATAATGGGATGTGCAAAGACTGATTTAGCAGAACAGCTCTGACATGCAGGTCACCGAGCTGGCAGCCTTGATATATCCTGTCAGAAAACTAGTCATGACTTGATTGACTGGTGAGCTTAGGGAGACCTCAAAGCATGGTTAGAAAGAGAAGTGTTGCTGTAATAGCAAAGCTCTGTCATTTTAGCCTTCTCCCAACCAACTTCAGTGGGTCATTCTGATTGTGAGCTCTGCAGGAGCAAGGATGATCTTTCTGTGCTTGTAGTAGTACAGTCCTGGTGCTGACAGAGGGCTGCAGACGGCAGAATGTAGCCATCTAGTAATAACTTCCACACATAGAGTGAAGCACTGTCAAAAGGCTGACATTTGGGCCCCTTGACCCATAAGGGAGACAAAAGGCAGAGAGTCAGACATTCCACCTTGGATTCCAGAACCCCAAATTAACATAGGACAAGGATGATATAATGGTGAGTTATACAGAAGGTCAGTAGTGACTTAAACCAAAAAACAGACAAAACATTTTTCTCATTGTCTGGGGATTAGATATTTCATTAAGCTGTCTGCTCATATTAGAGAATTAAGCCTATTATCTGTCAAAGGATTTTCATGCCAAAAAAAAAAAATGTCTGGGCTCATAGCTCATCTAAGTCATTGCATGACTGGAAATACGAAGGAAAATATGGAAGAGGGAAGAAGAAACACAGAGAACCTCTGGAACAAAGGCAGTGGGAGAGCAGTAAAGTTGTATTCATAAGGTGCTGAGTGCTCCTGTTGGATGGCTCTGACACAATCCAGTGTCCCTGCAGCTCCCCAGATGCAAACCCCAAAGGCTTTCTGGGCCCTGGTCACCACACTTGTGGAGAAGCAGCCACTGGACCAAATGCTTGCAGCAGTGACAAAGGCTGCACTGTCACCCGTACCTGCAGCAGTGACAAAGGCTGCCCTGTCACCTGTAGCTGCAGCAGTGACAAAGGCTGCCCTGTCACCTGTACCTGCAGCAGTGACAAAGGCTGCCCTGTCACCCGTAGCTGCAGCAGTGACAAAGGCTGCCCTGTCACCCGTAGCTGCAGCAGTGACAAAGGCTGCCCTGTCACCTGTACCTGCAGCAGTGACAGAGGCTGCCCTGTCACCTGTACCTGCAGCAGTGACAAAGGCTGCCCTGTCACCCGTAGCTGCAGCAGTGACAAAGGCTGCCCTGTCACCTGTACCCAGCCCCCCGTGTGGCACACAGCTGTGGCACGAGCCAGCCCTCACACATCTCCCGTGCCCAGTCTGGTTTCCATGAAGCACCTACAAGAGGCTCCAGCCCACGGGCACGGCGCCGGCGCGCAAGGACGCAGGGACTGGCTCCCGAGCAGATCCATGTCACACGGGGAAGGATTTGCATGGGCTGCCCACATAACTCAGCAAGTGCCATCTTTCTGGAGGAAGTCCCTCCTCTGACGCACTGACACCACCTGTCTCTTCACACTTGATGGCATCTGTTGGCATTTTTTATGTGCCAAAACATTAATATCAGAACGGTGCAGGAAAGGAAGATACCAAGTTCTTGGGTGCTTAAGAGATGGCAAAGACCTCGGCAGTGCTGCTCCAGGGAGCTAGGCTATCCACCAGCATCACCTGTGGGAGCAAACCAGAGGGCCAGCAGTTGTGCCTCACTGCCCGAGGTGCCACTTGGAAAGAGATGAGTGGCAGGGCATTCGATTCTTTGCCATGGGAAGAGGGAGGAGGAAGACAAATTGTGTTAAAAATAATAATAGCATGCCAGGATCAGGCACCAGATGGGTGGTAGAGAAATCCTTGACTTGTCCCCAGAAAAGGTAAAGCAGAAAAGCTTTCCTGACATTGCTCAGTCAACCATGAGGAACCACCAAGAAGAGGCAGATGGTCATTCCATCCCTGAAACTAGCTGGCCCTTGGTCTCTGCTGGGAATATATGTTGAGGTGCCAATTGCCAACACTCAGACTGGTGACTTTTGTGATCCAGACAACCATCAATTCAACACTGTACCACAAAAACTCATTTCGCAAAGAATGGGAAAAAAAGGCAAAATACCAAAGGTTTTGATAAGCCTTCAGAATAGATTAACCCAAGCAAACACCTTTAAAATAAACCATGATGGAACAAAGTGATGCCATACAGCAGACAAACTGTTCCAAGGAACATGCTTGATATCATCATCTGAGTCTTGTTTTGGTTTTTAATAAGAGGAAATAGTTCAGAAGCCCCTAATGAGGAATGGAACAAAACTGGAAATGGGTAGAGTCAGACTGGATGTTAGGAAGAAGTTCTTCACCATGAGGGTGGTGAGAGCCTGGAAGGGGTTGCCCAGGGAGGTGGTGGAAGCCTCATCCCTGGAGATGTTTAAGGCCAGGCTGGATGAGGCTGTGGGCAGCCTGATCTAGTGTGAGGTGTCCCTGCCCATGGCAGGGGGGTTGGAACTGGCTGATCCTTTTAGTCCCTTCCAACCCTGACTGATTCTATGATTCTATAATGAACCTCTAACCAGAGAAAAGAATTTAAAGAGAATACCAGAAACTTGAACAAGTGTTGGCCCTGGCAGCTGACTCTTTTGAAGCTGCCTCTGCACTTTCTGATGATCCATAATAAGGCTTGATTCCAAACTCCTTTAAATCCACAGGAGTTTTCCAGCCTGTGCAGCTGACTCCTGTGAGCCCTGAACATGTAATGGCTGGAGCAGCCTGAAGGAGAAGTCTTTACCTGTGGTTTCTGCAGTCAGCAAAGACTAACTTCCATCCATGCTCTAACCCAGTTTGCTAGTCTGTTGTGGACTGCAATGAGCAGCTCAATATCCTCAACCAGAAGCCTCTATCTGTCATGGTTTTGAAGCACGATTGTTTATGGAGCCAAGGAAGCATCAGGCCTCAGTTAGTTTCTTTGTCCCCTTCAAAGAGGTTACCAAAAATGATGAGCAGTGCTCTTGGCTGGCTGTGAATTAACTTTGTTCAGTCTCAGCTCATTTCTCTGTGCACAAAGGTTCCTATAAAGAAAAAAAATTGCATGGTACCTGCCTGGCTCCCTAGCAGGGCAGTTGGTGATGGAGACACCCCAGGAACTCACTGAAACAGTCCAGAAAAAGGTCATTTTAGCCTACATGGCTCTGTACACAAATCCTCATAAACGAGACAACTGCATAAACTGGAAGAGAGGAGACTGAGACTGGAGATTAGGAAGAAATTCTTGACAGTGAGGGTGGGAAGACACTGGCACAGGTGGCACAAGGAGGTTGTGGATCAGAGAATCACGGAATGTGATCAAACCTCCCTGGAGGTGTTCAAGGCCAGGCTGGATGAGGCCTTCAGCAACCTGGGCTGGTGGGAGGTGTCCCTGCCCATAGCAGGGGGTTGGAGCTGGATGATCTTGAAGGTCTCTTCCAACCTAAGACCACTCTAGGGTTCTATGATTCTCACTCCCACAGAACATGCCAGAGCAGAGCTACTGCTTTTCAGTCAGGGAAGTCAGCAAACAGGTACTCTTGCACCACCATCCCTGCCCACTGCTGTTTCACAGCTAGCTAGAGGAGTGCAGCCTCCAGTGCTGGCAATATGGTTCCTTTCAAAAGCCACCAAAGTTTGCAGAAAATTAATGAAAGAATCTGAAACAGACCTCACATTCTGGTGCCACCTGTCAAGCCTGTCCTTGTGTGAAACTGCTGAATAAGTCAACACTCCCCAGTTTTTACTTTGACAGCGAGGCATATTGCAGCGTGTTGTACTCGGGGCTGCACCTTACATCTATCTGTGAACCAAAGCTGGTACAGAACGCAGCAGCCTGGTTATTAACTGGTTCCCTGCACACCAAGAGCTGTGCTGACAGCTTATTGATCTATATGTGGGGTTTGGCAGTTGGGTTTTGATCACTACTAGACAGGAAAGCCTCCTATCTGTTTGCTCTGGAGATCCTGCCTCTTCAGCTGCTGCTGCTCTGGGGTGACCACTCCCTGGAAGGATCCATCTTCTTCCAAGGTCCACAGTAAGAGGTATTGGATGTCCTGGTAGACATGCTGCAATGCCTAGCAGGGGAAGGGTTAGCTCTCCATATGGTTAGTCATTACAGGGTGCATGAAGGGGTATGAGGAGACAGTGACCTCACTGATTTTTGGTGCTTGGGGGCTCAGAGGTTGGTCTATTTAAACTGGAAGAAGGGAGATTTAAACTAGATGTTAGGAAGTTCTTTCCAGTGAGGGTGGGGAGACACTGGCACAGGTTGCCCAGGGAGGTTGTGGCTGCTCCCTCCCTGGAGGTGTTCAAGACTAGGTTAGATGAGGCCTTGAGCAACCTGTTCTAGTGGGAGGTGTCCCTGCCTGTGGTAGGGGGGGTGGAACTGGCTGAGCTTTGAGGTCCCTTCCAGCCTAAACCATTCTATGATTCTATTAGCAGGCACAACATGACTCAGGTAGAGGGATGTCTTTCAAGTGATGGACAAGGATGGGATCTTTTCAGGATAAGGATAAAAAAATAACCCAAAGCCTGGTGGTCTGGGGACAGCTTTTCATTGTCTATTCAATGAACAAATAGTTAATGGCAAACAAAGGCTCCTGTGTGGCTTCACAGGTGGTTTTGAAACAGGTTTGACCTTGCAAGGATAACCAACAACTGTTGAAGCTTCTGTACAGCTTGGCTATCTGACCACACATCTGGGGCTCCTGCCAAGCTCTTACAGACCACACTGAGGTCTCTGTCACTGAATGCTCACTGTGGTTGTTATTCAGTCCAGCTTGATTAATGCTGTTATGGATTGGTGTGTGTGGTACAATCTAACCTGCCTGCAGTGATGACTGAAAATAGCTGGTAATACTGGGCAGCCTACAACATGGTCTCTACCAGCCAACCTACAAAATGTTCTCTCACTGATGGTAAAAAAGAAGAAAATGGATTTACTGCTCAAGATTTGCCCTCTCACCCCTCCTTAGCATCCATAAAGTATTGATGTCATGACTGGAGTGTTCACTGTGATGGAAGGAGCAGTATCAGCACACTAAAATTCAGAGAGGAACAGGAACTCAGCAATACAGAGAGCACAGGGGCAGAAAAACATTTGCAAGGAGAGTAGAGGAGAAACTCTGCTCCTGCTAGCCTCAGCTATCAACCCCAGAGTGGTCATTAGGAATGTAAGAGGAAAATGCAGCTCCTTTACAGACCAGCATAAATCCATTCTAAACAGGACACTGTAACTTCTGCAAAGACACAGGGAATATATTAATTAATGGCTTTAGTCATAGTACTGCTGTTGCTAGAAGATGCTGAGACAAATGTGTAAACAGAGGAGCCTTGGGAATGTCACAGTAATTTAAAGTACATAAACCTTCAAAGCACTGCCTGTGATAGAGTGATACATTGTCTTATAATTGGGCAATTGCTTTCATTCCATGATATAATTAGCACACAATTATGGTTATGTGAAAAATTGTTCCCTCTCCCTCCCTTCCCATTTGTGCCTGCTTCATCTCAGCACAGAATGTATCTTTTTTGCTATATTACCAGCAGGTCTCCCTCATCCTTCCTGTTCAGCTGCAGTCACAGCTCTTACCTGACCAATGCAGGGATCAAGCACCCAAGAGAAGAACTGAAATCATGCTTTTTCTATACAATATTTGCTCTATACAATATTCCCCCCCCCCCCACTTCCTAAAGCCTACATAGTGCTGCAACAACATAAACTTGGGTGACTCACAGCAATTGAAGTAATTCAAGTAGGATTGATCCACTGAGGTGCTGTTAGAAACGCCAAGTTTGGCTCCAGCATCTTTATCTGAGGGCTAATGTTCAACCAGCAGCAGTCTTCTGCCTGTGAAGCAATGTGCAAAGATGTGGGGCCTGAAATGGCAGAATCCTCACTCAATACACTGATTTCACACCACTTCTGCTGTCTCAGTGTGTGAAAGGCTCCCAAAAGCAATGTGCAAAGATGTGGGGCCTGAAATGGCAGAATCCTCACTCAATACACTGATTTCACACCACTTCTGCTGTCTCAGTGTGTGAAAGGCTCCCAAGAGCAACTCTCTATTTCCATTGTAGCTTCTCTCTCCTTTGAGTGCAAGACAAAAGACTCCATCACTGCTGGGAAGGTACTAGAGGTAGGATGTGCCAGAACTGGAGACCAAACTAAGAGCTCCTGGGTTCCAGCAAAACCCTAGCCAAAGTAATCTTTCTCCAAAAGACAAATGTTTCCATAAGCCTTGGGAAAAGAAGTGGCTTTGAATCAACAACCTATGCCCAGGTTACAGCACACAGGTTGCATCCTTGCTCATTCATACCTGGCTGTCAGTGTGCTCTCTGACAACTCTTGATCCACTGCCTCTGACCATACGCTGGTGTGAGGTTTGTTTTCTGCAGCACTGTTACCAGCAGAGGACCAGAGCTCCTCTGGCTCACCTCAGGCAGCCACACAGTGCAGAAAAGAACCTTGAACTCTAATGTGGTCATCACCCATCTCCTGCAGCTTGAAAGAAATCCTGAGAGTCCTTCGCTGAGTAGAATTCACCTCTCCATGTGCCTCAGAAGGAATTTTGCTCTCTAGGAGAACTGGCTGGATTGCTCTTAATCAAATCTTAAAGAAGAAAACCTCCTTGTGTGTCTGTTTATACTACAGAGGAGATTAATGCTGAGACTTCTTGAGCTTTGCCATGCAGGAGGTCAGGTTATTGCCCAATTAAAGTATCTGTATCACAGGAATATTTGCTACCTGCTCTCTTCCACTCTGGTTTTGGTCTGCACTCTAAACTTGAAGATCTTGGAGTACAATTTGAACAGCCCAGTGTAAATGCTGCAGGACACACACTGCCATCCACCCTCAAGTACAATTCCTTCCAAGAAGTATGGGGCACAACAGACAGAGGTTGAGCTAAGAAAATTCTGTCCCTTCTTGTGTCTGTTTGCTACCAATGAAAAGTTTAACTCCTCTGAGAGCCAGGAGTTTGTAGATGTATCTGTGGACTTTGGCAAAAAGAAAACTTCCATCTCTTCTGAGGCAGTTTTCTTTTGTAACACCTCCTGCTTTACACACTTGAATCATAGAATGGGTTAGGTTGGAAGGGACCTCAAAGATCATCCAGTTCCAACCCCCTGGCATAGGCAGGGACACCTCCCACTAATACAGGTTACTCAAGGCCTTGTCCAACTTGGCCTTGAACACCTCCAGGGAGGTTGTGGAGCACAGAAGACCTCCAGGGAGGTTGTGGAGCACAGAATCACCCAACGTGAT
Organism: Ramphastos sulfuratus; assembly: GCA_013399055.1. Taxonomy (NCBI): domain Eukaryota; kingdom Metazoa; phylum Chordata; class Aves; order Piciformes; family Ramphastidae; genus Ramphastos; species Ramphastos sulfuratus. The sequence continues at coordinate 104,815 of WBNM01035070.1, forward strand.
CTTTGATCACGTTGGGTGATTCTGTGCTCCACAATCTCCCTGGGTAACCTGTGCCAGTGTCTCACCACCCTCACTCTAAAGAACTTCTTCCTAACACCCCAGTCTAAATCTCCCCTCTGCCAGTTCAAACCCATTGCCTGTCATTGCAAGACCTTGTCAATAGTCCCTCCCCATCCCTCCTGTAGGCTCCCTTCAGATACTGGAAGGCTACTACAAGGTCTCCTCGAAGCCTTCTCTTCATGTCACAATCCAACTGCACAGATGCTAGACTGAACAAGACCCTGTTGATCCCTGCTGAGGGCCACAAGACCCTCCTGTCCTCTCAGGCTGATGAGAAGACACCTCTGACTTCCCAGAGATTTAAAAGTCTATTTCCACTGACACCTGAAATTTCACAGGGACATTGATGTAAAGCACAAAGCAACTGAACTGCAACCTGTATGGTTGTACAGATATTCACTGGGGGGAGGAGCAGGCAGTGTGGGTCAGAAGTGATGGGCACACACATTCCTTTACCCATTCCCATTGATCATAAGCACAGACAGGTGTCTCCACAAAGCACTCTGCATGGATCATAGGCTCACAGGATGTCAGGGGTTGGAAGGGACCCAAAGAGCTCATCCAGTCCAACCCCCCTGCCAGAGCAGGACCAGACAATCCAGCTCAGGGCACACAGGAACACATCCAGACAGGCCTTGAAAGNTACTCCTCAACTCTCCCTTCTCTCTGCCAACACTTGTGTCTCTAGCACTAGACAACCTGTTTTCCCCTAGAACAGCTACTTCCCACAAAGATCCATAAAGGGAGGGGGGGAAGGCACACACATAAAATTAAAGGGGGAAATGCACTGCAGATGGAAAAGAAAAACAACAACAATAAGCACCTCTCACATTCCCTACAGTCAGTCCTGCGGGAGGTATTTATCTATGGGAAAAGCTTTACAAACTCTAAGTAAAGGGGGGAAAAAGAAGATATTTTCACAACATTTGGGAGAAAATGCATCTTAATGGCAAATAACTAGAGAAAAATAATAGCAGCTAGTGAGCTGAAGGAGCTATATTCTCACTGACACGCAACAACAATAGAAGCTAATGCGAGTCATTTGGAGAAGGAAAAGTGAATAGCTGTGGCATATTTGCAAAGAATGTATGGCAGTTTACCAAAGGCAAAGCTCCAAGGAATACCAGCTGGGACATAAGAAGGGAGCTAGCAAAAGAGGAGGGAGGTATAACAGCATCATGGAATGGTTGGCACCAGTTCTTTAAAGCATTTGATGAAATGAGATGTAGCCGCTCAGAGACGGTAAAGCGAAGGTGTTGGTGTCACCAGCTACGGCTCATGGCAGGTGCCAAGCAGTGTAGAACACACACACACACACACACACACACACATGGGCATGTTTTTAGCATGTTTGGAGTTGTCAGATTTACCAGTTATGAAACCCAAGTAGTGAATTAGATGCCATTAATAACTCCTCTCCTATCCTGATCAGAAAGCGTTTACTTCAAACAGTATTGAAAAACTCCAATCTAATTAGAACACCTTCCCTGTGTGCCACATTACATCCTGCTGGTTTTGCCCTTTGGCCTTGGTAGCTGAAGACCAGGGTGGCCTTTTGTTTTGTGCACCAGCCTTGCATCTTAGCAACACGGGGCTGAAGAGCTTAGTAAGTGAGGAGGCATCCAAAATGCCATAGTAACACACCAGCTACAGCTTCACAGATTGCATCGGCTTGGAAGGGACCTTCGAAGGATGTTGGGTTGGAAGGGACCCTCAAAGGTCACCTTGTCCACCCCCCCTGCACTCAGCAGGGACATCTCCAGTTAGATCAGGCTGCCCAGGGCCACACCAAGTCTGATCTTGAATGTCTCCAGGGATGGGGTCTCAACCACATCCCTGGGCAGCCTGTGCCAGTGTCTCACCACCCTCACTGTGCAGACCTTCCTTCTGCTATCCAACCTAACTCTGCTCTGCTCCAGTTCCAAACCATTGCCCCCATCCCCACAGGCCCTTCTGAACAGTTCCTCCCCAGCCATCCTGTAGGTCCCCATTAGATATTGAAATGCATCTGTAAGATCTCCCCGAAACCTTCTCTTCTCCAGGCTGAACAGCCCCAATTCTTTCAGCCTGTTTCCATAAGAGAGGTTTCCATGTTGGATTTGTCCAGCTGAGGAAGCTACCTCAAAAAACCAACCAACCAAACAAACCCCCAAAACACCACAAAACCCAAAAAACAACCCAAACTAAAATTCTGCCAAAAGATTGATAATCTCCTTTCCATCTGAATGCAGCTGCTAAGCACCACAAAACAAATTGTGCATGATTTTCATATCCCAAACAGCACTGCAGTTCAGCTCCTCAGGATTTTGTTTTCTCTGTAGATAACTATTGCAGCTATTAATAATTTAGAATTTGAAAAGGGAGCTGCTGGGGTTTGCAAGAGAAAATTCTGATTCATTTATGCACAAAGTAAAACGGTGACAAAATGCTGGAGAGCAGCATCCAGGTGATTTCATCTTTACTTCCACTTTGAACTGAACAGGCTGTGCTAATAAACAGGAGAGCTCTTGAACTCCTGCCTCTATCCTCAGTGGCCAAGTGTCCAGATTTAACACACCACCTGCAAAGTGAGAGGGGATTGTGAGGACAAGTCTGAAGGGCTCATGTCACCAACTGCTGAGGAGCTCCTGAATTAAATTGACAAGCAAGACAAATCTGATCTCTCCAACAGTCCTTCCACTGCCCTGTATTCTTCATGACTGCACCTTCAGAGAATCATAGAACCATTAGGGTTGGAAAAGACCTCTAAGATCACCAAGTCCAACCTTCTACCCAACACCTCCGTGACCCGAAGTGCCACATCTGCCTGGTTTTTTAACACCTCCAGGGATGCTGACTCCACCACCTCCCTGGGCAGACTCTGCCAATCTCTGACCACTCTTGCAGGAAAGAAATTTTCCCAACCTCCAACCTAACCCTCCCCTGGCACAGCTTGAGGCCATTCCCTCTTGTACTGTTGTTAGTTGCTTGGGAGAAGAGGCCAACACTGGCCTCACTCCAACCTCCTTTCAGGCAGCTGTAGAGAGCAATAAGACCTCTTCTCAGCCTCCTCTTCTTCAGGCTAAACAATCTCAGCTCCCTCTAGACCTGCTTTCCAAACCCGTCACCAGCTCTGTTGCCCTAAAGCTTTGTTCATTACAGAGCAGCACAGAACCTGGCCCAGGTATCACCACTTGATGAACACACTCAAATCCACTTTCAGGAGTACTGAGGGTCTGGATTTCCTACTCCAGGACCTCAGTGGCAGTATTTCTTGTCACTTCTTAAAGCACATTTGGCTGGAGCTCTAGAATTCCTCTTTCAGAAAGTTTCGCTAAGGGGCTCAAAGACTGCAACAAATAGCTTAGGAGAGATAAAAAAGAATCCTGTGGCAGTTCAGTGTAGTGTTCAGTGTAATGTGATAATTAGTCTCCTGGAAATCATTCCTCAAGTTCAAACTGTGCTGTAGCATGACATAAATCTGAGCCAACCAAACACTTCTCCTTCCAGTGTGCTGCCGTCAGCCACGATGGTAACGCCGGCAGAACGAGCTGCTGGGGAAGAGCAGAAGTTACACTGGTGGGGGGAAAAAGGAGGGGGTAAATTTCCTTCCTATTAGTAGAATCCACTCCACATTCACAACTCCAGCTCTCTAAATTACAGCTCCAAGATCTCTGTTCAAATTACTGACAAGGTTACCAGCTGGAACTTCACACTCCATCCAATTATTTTATATTGTACCTTCAGGCGCCATTCCAAAGTGACTCTTAAAGAATAATCAGACTTATTCAATAGGCAATCAAAATGAAATTACTTTATGTAAGTACAACAAGGTTACAGACTTGGTGCAGTCTATAAGTTATATGCCACTAATTTTCAGAGCTTTACCTGTTTTACTCTGATTGATTATCTGTGATCTACAGGCATCAACAACCAGAGGACAACTTCCTCACCGTTTCAGCTTCACCTCCCCACTGCCTGCACCATACCTTGGATAAATGGGTAGAAGCTGAGAGTGCAAACAAACAAATGACCCAGCAGTTGAAAGTGATGCTTTCTATCCTAAGCACTTGTGGAAGCAGACCCTGATTCATTCATGGTTTGGGTTGGAAGGGACTTAAAAGATCATCTGGTTCCAATCGCCCTGCCATGGGCAGGGACACCTTCCACTAGACCAGGCTGCCCATGGCTTTGGGCTGCCCTCCTTGTGACAGGCATTACACAAACCAAACCCACACCTCTAATTCACAGATAACCTTTGTGAAGGTTAGTAAAGTCTAATAACTGCTCTTCAGCTTAAACTTACAATAATGTGACTGACAATATAAAATTAAACTGATTTTAATACAAAATTAAGTTTTGAGCCTTCAGAGTCTGATTCTGAGCCTTTTCACCTAATGTCTACAGTAATACTCCCACAGATACTGCTTGGGGGAGCTTCCACGAGCACACAAATTGTTATATCTTAGTTACAGAAAATGTCTAATGTGATTTTCTGCATTGAAACCCTTCTGTCTCTTTTTGAGACAGCGGAGGATGAGAAGCCTTCAGATCTACACTGAATTGGTGAAATTGAGAGGAAATAAAGAAATCTAAGGAGGAAAAGAATGTACAAAGCTCACTACCAGTAAAGCCTGCACCCATGTACCTACAGCTGGGAACCACATCACCTAGGGCCCATGAAGAGTGGACCACTGGGGACATTTCATAGAATCATAGAATCATAGAATGGTAAGGTTGGAAGGGACCTCAAGGATCATCCAGTTCCAACCCTCTGCCATAGACAGGGACACCTCCCACTAGCACAGGTCACTCAAGGCCTCGTCCCACCTGGCCTTGAACACCTCCAGGGAGGGAGCAGCCACAACCTCCCTGGGCAACCTGTGCCAGTGTCTCACCACCCTCACTGCAAACAACTTCCTCCCAACATCCAGTCTAAATCTCCCCTCTGCCAGTTTAAACCCATTTAAGCATGCTGAGAAGAGACAACTCCCTCCTTTCTTCCCAAGCAACACCTACAACCATGGCCCACCAGACCTTCTGCAAGGATCTTCAGATGTGCAAGTAAAACCCTTGTGGCATGAGACCTCTGTCAAAGTTCTCTACACTGCACTTTACAACCCAGAAATCTGTCCCTTGGAAACACATCAAATCCTAACATCTACTTCATGGATGATTCTGGAGCACTCCCAGGCCCTACAACATTCTGAAAACGCTCAGACAGCTCTGGTTGGTGTTTTACTGTGTGGCCAGCAGAGCCTCACAGTCTCTGCTGGGTGTGCTCCTTCCCGTTGTAAAGAGCAGCTTTGCTATCAAATAACAAACATAACAACCCCCACTCTTGTCTGAGACTCAGCCCCAGCAGGCCTTAGAGATGCACACAGCTGATGCCATCTATCTTCTCTATATAAAAAGAATATCACAGCAGACATAGCCTCAATTAGCTTTTGTCTCAGGAATTTTCTTCCTGCTTGAGGTGGCTCCACTTCTAGAAGCCACCAGTCTAAACTCCAAAGTCTGACCTGAGCCCCACAAAACTTGAGAATGCTGTTAGGTACCCAGACTGTAACTGTGCAAAGGCTTCATTTAGGATGCTCCAGTGGAGAGTACCTAAGCATTGCAACAGCAGCCCCCATGACATGGCCAAGCAAACATTCACATCTAGGAGCTGTGTTGTATCTTACTCAGTGGCCCTGACAGTTTCTGCTGCAGGCTTCTTAGCAGGAATGTAAACAGTTCTCCTTGCAATGTCAATGTTATGTCTATGGGTTGTTAGAATTTCCTGAGCAGTGCTGCTGCCAAGAGCACAAGGAGCAAAGCCATCAGGAGGAGTGGCTCCTCCCCTAGGATCTGAGCAGACTCCTGGAGCCCAGGCTCACTAATCCTGCAGGGCTCAGGCAGTGCTAGAGATTCAGTGGGGTTTCAAGTGCTGATTTCCACTGCAATTCATGTCAGAATGGTGTGGTAGGGTTCTCAGGCTGGTGAGTCTTACATTCAGGAACTTCTCCAGATGAGATAGAGCATCACTATGCATGCACCACAGGTCTTCCATTGGCCTGGGAGAGGCTGCCTGGCACAGCATGGCACACTTCACCTCTCCATGGGCTGTGACTACATACTAAAGCTGTGAGAAATTAGCAGAGCTGCTTTGCTGGGCTGGCACAGAGAGGTGACTGTGGAGTGCTTTGCCATAGACTTCATCATTTACAGTGGCACAAAAAGGATACAAGGAATTAATAATAAGAATCTGAATCAATGTTAGAAGTGCTATTTTGCATTGATTTTGACTAAAAAATAGGACTGCACCAGATATGCCATAAAAAGAGTTCCTCATTTTTGGATTAGTGGGATTAGAGGTCTGAATTTTTGCAAAACTCAGTAGCTCAAATGCACTGTAAAATTATAACACAACATTTGATTAAATCCATGAAGCTTTACTAAAGCTCTCATGGCACTGAGACACAACCATTCCCTTCAAAGGCCCCAGGATATGCAAGCCCAGAGCTGGATATGGTTATTATTTCTAACTGAACAACAAGGATAATGAAAAAGTATTAATTGTGTATCATTTTGATATAAAATCATTAATCTGACTCTGACAGAGGCCATAAATAGGCTGAACAGTTTTCAAAGACACTGCCTGTCCTCCTACACAGTGCTTTCCTTCATGACAGCAGCTGAAAAAAACAAACTCATTTTCCTAATTAATTTAGTCTTTGGAAATGTTTTTTCAATTAGGTAAGTCATTCTTCCTGTTGGTCCTCTGGTAATCAAGTTTACTGACAGTGAAGATCCACTTTGTCATCCCCACTGGCTGCCTGCAAGCAGTGGAGTGGGGAAGCTGATTCTCAGCCATAGGAAAAAGCAGGAGGCCTGGTAGCTGCTGAGGCTGCAGATAAGGTTTGGTTGGAGTAAGACTGAATGTCACAGAGTTTCACTGGTGCAAGGAGAAAGCAGTTGTGCAGTTGGCAGCTCTCATGGTTCCACAGTTCTCAGTGCCACTGAGAATGAGAAGGAGAAAAACTCCCTGATGGTGCCTGTTCAAACCTTCCAGGTTGCAGTTTGTCACTCACAGCCTCTTCTGGGCTCCCAAATCTGATGGATTAAGGATGTCACAACAGGGTTCTCTGGCCCCCAGCAGGCAGCTGGAGTTACACTGAGAAAGAAATCCCCTGTTTCTGAACAGAAAGCTCTTCTAGGAGCTGAAGCTTTCTATTTTACATCCAAACATGAAAAAAACCCCATCATGTTAATCAGAATATAGCAAAAATCCAGATGGACAACACCCAAGGACAAGACAAGGGACAGTGGTCACAGACTGGAACATCAGAAGTTCATCTGACCACGAGGAGGAACTTCTCTGATTGAAGGGTGGCACTCCAGCACCATTCCCCAGCAGCACAAGCCAGCACTGTAGAGATTATACAGCAGGACAGCAATGGAGGACAGGGACAAAAAAAAAAGGTTTGAGCAAGCAATGTGTGCTCTCTAATGATGGAAGCCAAAGCAAACAGGCTGCTTTCCTGGTAAGAGGAGATAAAAGCAGGTAATAATGAATTAAACTGGCTCCATGAGATAAAACATCCTATGGTATTCATTCTCATCTCTGTCTGGCTGTACCTTCCATGGTCTCAGGAGTATTATTCCAACTTTACATCACTTTGAGGAACTGCTCTGGCTCTCCTTTTCTCCATGATACACAAATATCAAATCAGTTCTCTGTCCTCTTGTATCAAATCACTCAGCTGCTGCTTCCTGCTGTACCGCTCGGTCTACAAAAGGTAGTTCTCCTTTAAGGACCTTGCTTCTCTCCTCCACAGCTCTCTCAGAATTCTATCTTTTACCATTTAGCTACCTCCACAAAACAAGAAGTTAATGGCAACAACTTTTAAAATTGTGGATTTTATGCTTTTATGTATGCAAGCTGATTTAGCAGGAGAATAGCAACAAATGAGAAATGGCAATTAACACTCCCAGAGTAAAGGCTGTTATTTCTCATGTGCTTCAGCCCTTCTCTCACAAAATGCTTGCAGAGAGAAGGCAGCTGATCCTAGCAAACAAGACCACACGTTTCAGAATTCCACTCCATTGCTTTTCCAAAAACAAAACTATGTAGGAAGAAGATGTCAGTATAACTAATTAGCAGGCTCTGTGTCCTCATCCTCGTTAATTCAAGGGACATCTCTAAGAGAGCTTCTGCTGTTATAATTTCACATCCCTCTTCGACTCCAGGCATCTACTTTGAGGTTGTGCAAGGAATACTCCCCACAAGCACAGTGGGTGCATATCCAGCTGTGATCTGAGGAACTGCCTTTGTCTTCAGGGTAGAGTTCAGCAGGTCAGGGTATGGAGAGCTGCAAAGAACAGGAGCGAAGCCTCCCCATCAGCCTGCTCACAATGAACCACCTCAGTGTTGTTGTGGCTTCATTCTTACAAACCCCAACTCTTGTGCAGCAGACACAGAAACTGAGCCACTCACCAACATTACCCCTAACTCTCTCCCAACTTGTCCTTGAGCCATCACACAACAGCTCTGTGCTGAGTGCCATCAACCCAGCTGCTGCACAGCTACACTGAAAGCGAGGCAAGCAAGTGCTGCCTGACTCTTCTCACAGAATAAAGACCTCCTTCAGCAGGGAGTGGGGAGAACAGAGGGAAATAATTCCCACTTCTGGAGAGAAGGCCCCTCCTGGAAGGTTTCAAGAGCAAGACTGTCAGCACACAAGAAGAGAGGGAGTGGAGCTGAATTCATTGATGTTCTCTGAGGCCAGAGCCTGCCACAGAAGCAAGCTAGAGGAGCATCTTCCCTCAGTGAGGCAGAGCACTTAGAGCTGGCAAAATATGCAAGAGTCATGCACAATTCACCTCTTCACATACTTCTCACTATGCAAACCTCACTTTTTGTATGGTTTTATTGCTTTCAAATGTACTTTATTCCCTGATGCTACCACCTTCAGCAGGTGTAGTGTTCACAGTTACTTTCAAATGCCTGCTTAACAAACCCGCTGCCAGTTCTCCCTGGAAGGGCTTTTAGTAAGAAAGTATCAAAATTTCCACTCAATTTCCTTGTATCTTCTCAGCAAGGTCACTCACCTGAAAAATCCAGTAGTCATCCAGGCCTAGTTCAGGTAATAAAAGGATAATGTTTAAAAGATTAAATTGTAATTTTTTACCCACTAAATCAGAACCAATTTATTCTGGAAAATGAGCACCTTCCTAAAGGGTTCCCTGAAACAGAGAATTGTTTCTCCTATAGAAGTCAGAGAGGTGATTTCCTTTCCTTTATGTGCTTGACTAACTTGTGTCCCTTCTGCTCTGGCAGGGGCTTGAGGGCTCCTTTTGCTGTTTCACAGAATTCACCAGGCTGGAAAAGACCTTCAAGATCAGCAAGTCCAACCTATCACCTAACATCTTCTGATTAACTAACCCATGGCACCCAAGTGCCTCATGCAGTCTCCTTTTAAACACCTCCAGGGATGGGGACTCCACCACCTCCCCGGGCAGCCCATTCCAATGGGCAATCACTCTTGCTGGGAAGAACTTCTTCCTAATGTCCAGCCTGAACCTGCCCTGGCACAGCTTGAGGCTGTGTCCTCTTGGTCTGTCCCTGGTTTCAGTCATCTTTGGCTGTGAGTCCAGACCCACTAGGTACAGAGGGTTTTGATAAGATCCAAAGAGGCTTCACTGTTGTGGGAGTCCCTCCAAATCAATCATTTGCAAGTTGCAAACCTTTTGAAACTTGTCCCTCATTAATCTCTGAGATAAGATGGCCTGGAATAATATCTGCTTCACCTCCATCAGACAAACAGGGGAAACATCTGTGGCTGGGTGGCTAAACAGGCTTTGTTCACTGCTGTTTGAACAGCTAAGGACACATCTGGGTAGGAAAGAAGAGCTTAGTTAAAAGGAAAAAAAAAAAACCCACAAACTTTAGTACTGCAGAGAATTTCTGTAGGCTCCAAATCACTGGAGAGTTCTGGGGCCATGGCTGGCTACTATCAGGCAAGCCAAACACTCCTCTCTGTCCATGCTATCACAGGCAGCCCAGCCATCAGATGCTCAGAAATACTCATTCCTCTGCAAATTAGTTCACCTCATTTCATAGCCAAATCATTCACTTCTCAATTTCCCCTTTGGCCTTTGCAGTTAATGGGATCTGCTATTAGGCAGTCCAGGGGGATTTCTTACTCCCATTATGGAAAAAAAAAAAAAAATCCCTCTGAATTCAAATGGAATTCATTTTCCTAAATACAGGACCACAAGTTGCCACTCTTTTTGTTTCAGACAAGTAGGTTGGGAGTGTTTTTTGTTGATTACAAATGAAAGATGACTTCAGAACTCCAAGTGGAAATGTGCTGGTTTTGAACAGAAACCTCTTTTCCTTTCTCAGGGTTTCTCTGCTTTTAGCCATGCTCTCCATGCCAAGGGTTAAGGAAGGTGCTGCATGGAGTGGCAGACAGCAAGCAGAGAAAAATGCAGCCCCAGGGCCATTGGCAACAGTAGGCAAAGATCAAGCCTCTATACTGGTGCAATATATCACACTCCAGTGGCTACACTTGGATGGTCTAAGCCAGGAGGTCTGAGCCCTGTAGTTGGCACTGTCGATACAAATGACCTTGAGGAGCTCCTGCAAAGAACTGAAAGGGCCACACCGACACAGGTTCCTTCTGCTGGCCAGGCAGATGCCATGGATTGTTTAACCTCCTACCCTGGCACTTGGGCTTCAGTCTCCAGCTGTGTGAAATGGGACATTTGCCTTGTAAATAGCAGCCTCAAGGGCTGCTTTCAGTGGCACAGCAGCTTGTGCTCTATTGAGAGACTCTGCTACAACCTATGGCCAAGAGCCTCCCCCCCCACCTTTTAAAACTTTCTATATATGCTTTTGAACTCTTCTATGAATCGGGCCCTATGTTTCATGCCAGGCATCTTGCCATGTGCCTCATTTAGTTTATACAAACCTCTAGGGCTGCCTTTAATCTGCTTTCCCAGAGTGCAGAGGTTTGGAAACCTACATACCAGGAAGAAAGAGAGGGGAAGGCAAAAGAGACAAGAAATCAAAGCCCAAAGTGAGCTCACTCATGGTGAATCTCAGTCAGCACTGATATGAGGGCTCATTCAGTTTTGCCACCCTCACCCCTTCACCTCAGGTGCTGGGATTAGTGGGGGACTGCTTTCCCCCTTCTGATTGCGTAAAGGAGGAAGCTGCTGCCTCCATGGTGCTGCACAGACATATGTGCTTCATTAGCTGGATTCCTTGTATTGTTTCAGCTTGTCGTTGCTGGCTGGGAACATGCAGCCTTGAGCTGTTCCCATTTCTAAAACGCACTTTTTTCTGCCCCAGATTATTGCCAAGTGGAGATTTAAGTACACTATTACTTTTATGGAGGACTATTAAGAGTTATTAGATCCCATTAGAGCAGACTATGCTCTTTAAAAAAAGAATCCTTCCCTTTATTTTTGAGCAACCATTTATATCCATTTAAATCTGACAGAATGTTTGTAGCCATGCAGGCAGAGTTAATTATAGCTTAGATCAGTGAGAACCTTGCTTGTTTATTTTTAAAAAAGGTTTTGGTAGTCTCCCCTAAAGACTGTGTTGGACTTCTGTGGCTTTAGAGCAAGCCTGAACCATTATGGGTGCTGGGTGCACTGGGTGTTCTGGCATGGATGGCAGAAGGGTTGGGTAAGAGTGACTGGAAACTGAATCCCAGCACAATCTGTGCCTACTGTTTTATTAGGTTGGGATGAAGTCCTCAGCTCGTAGACATTAAAATATCAAGAGGAATCTTCACATCAGTAGAAGCAGGATCAGACCTTACACTGCAGTAGGAATATGAGCTAACACTATTGGCAGAGCTCAGCAGCAGGAAAAAGTGCACACAGCACCATTCCTGGGTGCCTGGGATTGCTGAAAGGCAGGATGAATGCTTGCATTAGCTGCTGGTCTGTTCCAAAGTTTGCTTCACACCTACTCCTTTCTTTACATCCAGCTCTCCAAATTTCCCTACATTCCTACTTTGTCTCTAGTCACTTTCAAATCAAATGAAGGAAACACAACTAAAAGGAGTAATTGATACTTGTGGCAAGTGGAGCAACCCCCTCACCAAGCTGCCCACTCTGTGGTCAGCCTTTGATCCTTGGGAACCGAAGAAGGCCAAACAGGACAGGGTGTGGGGAGTCCTCTGGGCTGTGCCATGGCAGTTTGCAGGGTCAGTCACGCAGGCAGGAACAGCAACCCAACCAAAAACTGTTAGCAAAAGAACTGTGGTGACCCAGCCTCTAGCATCACTTAAACAAGTTAAGTGTGCAGGGCCCTGGCTGCAGGGAGTGCCAAAGCCTTTCTCTTGCGATGGTCGAAGGCAGAGACAACCTCAGTGTTCATCCTGAGCAGGGAAATGAGCTGGTTGGAAGAGGAGGTCAAAAGGCTGAGGATTATAAGGGAGTGTGAAAGGAAGACAGAATGGTGGAGCCAGGTCCTGCCCCCTCTGCAACAGAAATGGCAGCACCAACCAGCTAGCACCCAGGATCCAGGGGCCCCTGTGTGCTGCCCTGCTCAGGTGGAAGACAGTGAAAGGGGTGAGTGGAGTTCATGGCCATGGCAGACAGATTGCTAGGCTAGTAAGTCAAGAGAGGTTCTCCTCCCCCTCTGCTCTGCCCTGGTGGGGCTGCATCTGGAATGTTGTGTCCAGTTCTGGGCTCTCAGTTCAAGAAGGATCTCAGAGGACTGCTTGAGAGCAGCCAGCACAGAGCCACAAAGATGCTCTTTCGAGGTCACTTCCACTCTGCCTGTGATTGTATTTGCTGACACTGTATTTTTTGAGAAGCATCTGAGAGATCAGCTCTGACTTTATCCCTTTCATTTGTTGTAAGTAGTCCAGGCCTATGGGTTTGCTCTGCTTAAAGTGTAATTTGTATAACCCACTTTGGGAAGAATGATAAGTCCTCCTGGAAAACAATCTGTTTCCCTCTCCCCTCTCGAAGACACACTGTGAGGAGATGACTAAATGCTGCCACAGGAGGGAGAAAAACAAACAGGAAAGAATTAAAAGGGCCTAGGATAGGGCTGTAAAGCAAAAGGCATAAATTATTCAGCTCTTCCCCTCTCTGGACTCTCTTGCAGCCAGCACATGCACAACACCTCCCTTCTGGATGAGACTTTGGCATGAGCAGCAGATCCCATTAATGCTCCATCATGTTACCACAGCAGAGCATCGCTTGGCAAGATGATGCAGGATACTCCCTCAAGAGAACTTGGAAAGAACAGTGCTGCACGGCTGAACTAGGTAGTGGAGGGGAGGAAGGGGGGAGAAACATCCTGCTTATGTGGGGAACCATGGCTGAAATGGCTTCTCAAAGCATGAAGTGAGTCTAGGACTAGAAGGAATTGTTTAACATCCTGCTGTGCTCCTGGAAAACTACCTGGAGAGAGTTTGTGCAGTTCCTGTTTTTTCCTTTCCTTTCAAAGATTGGCTTAACAAACCCCTTGGCCACATGCAAAGGCAAAGAGCAGAATTCTCACATATGTTGTTTGACTTTTTCCATGATTATTCTGAAGGCATGCTCGAAGGCAGGCAGCTGGAAGCACAGGAGTGATGTCTGAATCACAGCTGCCCTGCCTCAGCTTGGTCCTGTCTTAACCTGGTCCTTTTCTGCTTGGTTTTTAAGCCCCTTAGGTTGTGTCTAGACCAGGAAAAAGGTGTTTGTGTGTTTGTTTTTCAAGAATCATAGCTCCACTGAACGAGGCAACACTTGGACAACATTAGGATCATGGTTTAGCTCCATTCAAGAGGCAGAGTAGAACTAATTTAGGTAAAGGGTACTAAGTCCTTCCAATTTTTTCCTAACTAGGCAGGCTTTAAAAGCTTGCTACAAATGACTGGAAAAGACTGAGCTGAGCTTTAGGAGGTTCTTCCCACCTAGTTCTGTCTAGAAGCACATCTTGACCTCAGTGGACCATTCAGCCTTAGCCTGCCCAGCTCTCTGTCTAGAGGTTGGGTTTTTTTATTCAGTGTTTGGACACTGCCTGACTGAAAAGCCACAGAGGAAGTGGTAAATATTTTGCCAGGTGATTACAGAATATGCTGTGACAGGGCTGAGACCCACCTGCCTCCTGCTGGAGTCCCAGCTTGTTAAATCATTCCACCCTTCCTACAAGGAAGGACAATGCAATAGGAGCAGTCTCCCATTCTGAAATCTCCTCCCAGAACGTGTACAAAGTAGGTAATAAATTGTTCTTCTTCGGCCAGGAATTTTCCATGTTGAGTTTTATCTGTTGCTGGGTTTTGGCACCACTAAACTGCTCAGGGTAAATGTAAAAACAATTGAGAAACTGCCTTCCTGGGCAGCACTTTGGGGCTCTCCTGCAGAACAGGAAAGCTTTTTCATTCAGAAAGCTTTGAGTTTTGATGGAGCTCCCAGGAATCTGTTGTTGCATGCAGGTAACTAACTCTGCCTGCTCACCAATTACCTTTCCCCCCACTTTCCACCTCTGTGTTACATAAGTTTTCCAGTAAGACTGCTCAGCTAACTTGACTGCTTGACTGTGTTTGGTTTTACACCTCTCTTACATTAGATCTTTCTTTGGCAGCTGCCTACATAGATAATTGCTCTCATTACAAAGCTTAGTCATGGTCTGAAGTAAGTGTAACCCACTGCTATCAGCACACCTATGTGCACTTAGAATTTCATCACAGAAAACTGGGGAAGTTGAGATGTTTTGGGGTCTTTTTTTTTTTTGGTTTTGCTTGAATGCCTTTTCATTTAGCACAAACTGGATGCCTGTTGTCTTTAAACTGGAGCAACCTCCAGGGGTGATCAAGTTGGCAGTATTTGGGTAATAGGAGTGGAACTCAGCTTGGATCAAAACTCATCCCAATGCTACCTGGATCAGAGTTTCTTCTGTGTTCAAGTTTTTGCTGTGCTAGGGGCTCTGCTCAGCACAAAGCAGTGAAGAAAATGTAGCTTCTGCTCCAAGAAGCCTGTTGTCTAAACTGGAGTGATTCCAGGGTAGCTCATCACGTACAAACTACATCAGTGGAAGAGTTGTTATGGATTATTTTAGCTGGTTTTGTAAAACTAGAAGATTTACATCAACTGTGACTGTTAGAGTAAGGTTTAGGAGGCTGTTTTAAACAGAGCAGCTACAGAAAGGTTTCAGAGAAGATTTAACCCAACATGGAAACAGTCTGAGAAGAAAGAAACAAGCAAGGAGCCTTCAACAGCCTGCTGAAAACCTTGAACCTGATGTTAGGTAGCAAATAGACTCTACAAAGAAGACTCTTTGTGACCTAGCCGAAAAGCTGGTGGAAAAGAAGTTAATCATAGAAGTTAATCATAGAATGGTAAGGTTGGAAGGAGGCCTCAAGGATCAGCCAGTTCCAACCCCCTGCCATAGGCAGGGACACCTCCCACTAGCACAGGTCACTCAAGGCCTCCTCCAGTCTGGCCNTTTAATACAGAGGTCAAGAGTAAGATCTGGGAGAGTCTCAAGGCCTGGAGAGAAGGTTGGATGAAGTGGAAAGTAATTTAAAAAAAAAATGTTTGTTTTGTGCTCTGGTGGAGTCTGGAAGTGGACAGGTCCCTGTGTTTGACAAGATTAAAAAACCATCATCTGACATCAGCGCACAGGAACATAAAACAAGTTGGAGTCCAGCAGGACAAGAAGATGGCTCTGAGGCAGGGCACCACAGCTTTTGTCTGCCCCCCAACTTGTACAAGAGGAATTTTAAATGGGTTTAAGCATCAGATTCTTGACTTGCCTGAGCAGAGTGTGTGTGAGCTGCAAGGAGCACCATCTGGACAGGTCACTTCAGCAGGAGCGGTTGGTGGTTTCCAGAAACTGGAACAAATACTGGAATTAGAGTTGTTCCTTTTTTCCAAGGGAAGGAGGGGAATGGAAATGGAAAAATATCAGTGAAAAAAAACACAGAGGGCCCAAAACTGAGAGCTGAGGAAGTCTGCAATGGAGAATCGAGTTGAGACAGCTGTGCTGAGGCTTACCTAACCTAGGGCTGACCAAGCTGCTTCCATGATGTCATATTTTGCTCTGATGGGCCATTAAATTAGTCTGTTGCTCCAGTCCTTGCTCTTGACACCTATTAAATCTACAGCTTTTGAGTCTGGAGTTGTCAAGGTAGCACTGCCTCAGACACTAACAGAACCCATGTGGACAGACCCTGCACAGCAGCTCTTTGCTCTTTTCTTGCCTTTCAGGATATTTTTTTCTATGCATTTTCTAGGATGGATCCTAGAGGTCTGATTTGCTTTCTGTCCTCTGCATGTACTGTCCAGTGCCAGATGAAACTAGGAAAGTTGGTTTCTGGGCTTGAGCCTTTACTTTTCCTCTGCAGTCTTGCAAGAAATATCCCTCTTGATTTCAAAAGAACATAGAAAAAACATTGACCTCTACAAGGTTTACACAGAGGATTCATTCATATTTACAGGAGTCACAAGAACCTGCAGGTATTTAGTGTCTCCCATCCCAAAGGAACCCACAGCTACCTGCTGTAACAGAGATCTTCCAGAACACTGCAGGTCACAACCTACCTGCAAGACACAGCACCTACTGGACACAGATCTCAGCTGCTTCTCTTGCAGCAGGCAATCACAGGATCTTCTTAAGGATGCCAGAATCCTCACAACAACAGGTCCAACATTGGCCTGCCTACTTCAAAGAAAGCTCTTCCCTAGGAATATTATGAGTCAAGAGAGTCAGTGATGCAATTATCCTTTCAAATGAATCCAAACGAGTTGCTCAAATTCACACTTTTCATTTTTATTTTGATTATCCTCAGTAAAGTTTTCTTTGGAGGATCCCCTGAATACCTCCTCACCCGTCAGTGAGCCTCTCCATGTCTAGTCCTCAAGAGAACAGCTCCATGCTGCCTTTCTGCTTATTTCTTTCCCAAACCTGAAGCTGAATGTGGAGCTTGTGTCCCATAGAATCATAGAATCAACCAGGTTGGAAGAGACCTCCAAGCTCACCCAGCCCAACCTATCACCCAGCCGTAGCCAATCAACCAGACCATGGCACTAAGTGCCTCATTCAGTCTCTTCTTGAACACCTCCAGGGACTGCAACTCCACCACCCCCCTGGGCAGCCCATTCCAATGCCAATCACTCTCTCTGTCAAGAACTTCCTCCTCACATCCAGCCTAGACCACAACTTGAGGCTGTGTCCCCTTGTTCTTTTGTACTCCTTCACCTACCATCAAGCTTCAGGTTCCCAGTGGCAGATGCAGACAGTGCAATCTGAGGTAGAGCTGCAGCCCTGCAAGACTCATTCTTCCTGACAAAGGACAACTATTTTGAGTGTCTTTTAAAGAAATAACAACTGACTAGCAACTAGGAGA
This sequence comes from Ramphastos sulfuratus, assembly GCA_013399055.1. Taxonomy (NCBI): domain Eukaryota; kingdom Metazoa; phylum Chordata; class Aves; order Piciformes; family Ramphastidae; genus Ramphastos; species Ramphastos sulfuratus. The sequence goes on from WBNM01035070.1 coordinate 122,205, forward strand.
CTAACTAATAAGATGCTTCTCACTTCCACCAGGAGTCTTGAAATGCAGGACAGAATCCAGGAATGACTTGCTGGAAAATGAAGAGAGACCCAGGAAAGTCTCTAAGCCCGGGCAAGTCAATAAACTGTCCCAGTTGCCCAGGAGGAATTGGCTTGTCTTAGACAAACTTACAAAAGGCCCTGAAAAAACAGAACTTTTTTTTTTTTAAATGGCAGAGATTAATTTTCTGACTTCAAAGTAGTATTAATGCAGAGCTTGGCTAAGGTTTCCTGTGCAAGCAGTTTCCCCCCGAGCAATGATTTCAGAATCCGCCTTGTTTTAAGGCTGGCATTTGCTGCAGCTGCAGACCTGGAGTATTTTCGATCCCCTCTGAGTGCTGGAACAGTATCCAACAATTAAACCTCAACCCAAAAACAATCAAACATCTGTTTGGAGGCAGGCAGCTCAGTGACTGACATCCTCTTGCCAGCATAAACACCATAGCTGCTGAGTGATTCCTGTCTTGTGTGTGCCTGTGCACTGCCCGTGTGTTTTTCTGTCCCTGCAAGCAGCAGGGTCGTGCATGTGTAAGTGTGCTGAAGAGCATTTTCATTGCAATGCATCAATGTGCCCACCCAGTTTATTTGTGGAAGCATTTTTGTTGACATGAGCACACATGTTGGAGAGTCAGCTTGAGCTCTGGCTGGATGTGATGGTTTGGGAGTTCCCTGCCCCCCCACACTTTGTAAAATAACCCAGACTGGAATTCAGCAGGCTGGAAGTTAAGGACTGAAGCTCTATTTACAGCTTAGCACAATGCACAAGCAGAGATATACACAACAGACAGGAACAGTTACAGAGATAGACAAGTGAAAGGTAATACAGAAACACAATTCCCCTCCCAGAAATCAGAGACCCCAGGAGGGGCTCCCAACCACCCTTCCACCTTCTCCCCACCCCTCTACCTTACCCCAAGGTGGTTGTGGNACTGTTGGTGGCTTTGCAGAATGCAAAGGAGGCTGTGGAATCAGGTAGGTGCTGGGGCAGGGCTGTGTGTGGTGAATCTTCCTTTACAGGCATCTACTTGTGTTCATTTGGGCACAACTGGCACTGCAGCTGCACCTAGTTTGATGGAGAGAGAAGTGTTTCTGAAGTGTGTGTGCACATGCAGAACTGTAGCTGTAAAAGGGTTGTGCTTTTTGATGGACACCTACACCTCATTTTCAAATTCCCCTGCTGAACTCATCCACTCCTCAGACCACAGGAGCTGGTGTCCTTTATTGCAGGCCCAGGAAGGGAGATGACAAACTGCTGGAAGCAATTCAGAATCAGGTTCAAAAGCACACCTAGGTCTGGCCCTGATTTAATCTGAGTCCCCTGATTTCCAGAACTCTCTTGGGACTATGGCAGGGAATCTGGGGATGATTTAACCCAAGTGCATTAGGAAGAAGGCTGGGGTGAGGAATTCTGATGTTAGGTCTGGCTGCTTAGAGGACAAACGACTCTCCTTCCTAAAAGCACTCACAGACTCCATGTGGGTAGCTGCTTTTGTCCTGTTTTATTTATAGCCTTCAAATAACCATGGGCTGTTGATGGCCAGGGTGAAGTAGCATGCAAATGGCATTCATTCCCAACAGGAATTCCCTCCCTGTAAGAGGCAGACTAGCTTTCAGAAAATGCAATTGTTCCCACTCCCAGCCAAATGACAGCTTGTGCTGCTCCTACCAGTCCTCCCTGAACCCCCAAGGTCTAGAGACTGCTGCTTGCCATTTGTGGTGTCTTTATATACCTAGCAATCTATGAGTCACCACAGTAAGTGCTAGCCACAGCCTGCTTGCTTGAAAACATCAGCATCACAAGTGACAGATCTGGGCCACCCACTGGCTGTATTTCAGGAGTGTTCCTCTGTCTAGGAGAGAGCAGCTGGAGCTTTCTGCTTTAGACCATTTCTCAAATACCCTCCTGCTGAAGGATAAGAACACATAGTTACAGGAAAGAAGTGTTTGATGATCTTCCCACTGTGAGCCCCACAACTTGTTACAATTCCCTGTTCTTCTGCAGCAGCCTTATTTGAATTTTTACCAGTTTCAGCTGAGCAAGTTTCCTAGAACACAGCTCTGCCTCAGAAATCATAGGAAGTTCTCCTGCTTAGCAGAGGGCAGAGAAGAGCACAGCACAGGAATGCAGCTGAGAGAATCTGTACCTTCCTGTCACGAATGTGAAAACCATTTTATCTTTGGTCAGCACCACTTCCCCATCTGTCAAACAGAGAAAGTCACTGTGATGGGACAGAGACTTGTACAGCACCATGTTCACCACCTTGAGATACTGGAACTCAAAGAAGCTGCAGAAGAGCACTGTTGCTGTTCCATGCTGCACTGAGTGCAGTGCCTGTGTGTACACACCTGAATCCTAACGGAAAAGGAACTCTGCCCACAACAGAATCAATGTCAGGTAAGTTCCAGGACCTGTCTCCACCCCTGCTGCCCTCCATGCTTTAGTGAGAACCATCAAGATTCTTCCCAGTACGTGTTTCTCCTGGGAATAGCTTGTATAGAGCACCTGACTATCTCTTTGCTGAAGTGGAGGTTATGCAGACCTGGGAAGGTCTTTGCTATGCGAAATCTCATCCAGGCTGACAACAGCAGCTTCCTATACTGTGTCCTGGGGGGAAAAGGGGGTGTTGGATCCTCACATCTGCCATCCTAGCACACAGCTGTGAGTTGTTCAGGGAGAACCATCGCTGCTTGCCCAGCTGCCCTTCCATTCACTGTCACTCAGCAAGTAACTATTTCACAGTCCTCACGGAAAACAATGGGAGCTTTCAGGAATGAAATCAGATCTTGACTCTGATAGGAAGGCAGCTGTGAGCCACATGAAAGCTTCTGCTCAAGCTCTCTTCCTTGTCTCACAAGGTTCGGATTCAACGAATCCTGATAAATTTATCCACAGGTCAGTGCTGCAAAGGAGGTTCTCAATGTTGGGCACCCTGCAGAAAGACAAAGAGCTCACTGACAATGTGGATGGATAGAGGAGGGGGATGAGTATAGAAGGAAACAGAACGGACAGAGCCCAGGGTACAAGCACAGCACTGAGGCGCTCAGAAGATGAACCCATGTGGAGCTCTGCAGCAATGTGGCTGGATGGAACAGAACTGCTGCAGCTGGATGCAGAGGGCAACTTTCTGACCAGCCTATGTTTGACAGGGAGGTGATGAACTCATGACACACACTGCAGATGTGCTCTGACTCTTCTTGAATGAGACTTCCAAGGATACTGGACAAATTCAGGAGGCACTGAGATGCTTGCTCTGGTTAGAATATTATCCTGTGCATAGCTAGGTCATATTTCAAAGCTTATGCAGTGTGCTGCCAGTTTGCACTCACATGTTCTATCTTCCCAGCTTTTACCAAGTCCTACTCTCACCCTGAAGCACTTTTCTACGTTTCCCTCTGCTTCCTCTGTTGTCTGCTTTGGACCCAACCAAGAGTAAGTTTGCTTATGTGAATTTACCTGCTCTGAGCAGTTACTTCAATGACAAATAGCAGATGCTGTGTTTGTCTTTCCTCTCTTTTGTTTCTTATTTAATTTGGCTTTGCTCTTACATTGCAAACAAATTCCTGTCTTCTACTCTTGAACAGCACTGCGAAAGCATCTTGCCTGTCTAAGTGCTGCCTGCTCTAGTACTTTCCACACTGCTGCTTCACCTGGAGAGCAGCCCTGAGGAAAAGGACCCTGGGGGTCTGGGGTGATGAAAAGCTCAACATGAGCCTGCAGTGTGAGTGCAGCCCNCTGCCTATGGCAGGGGTTTGAAACTAGATGATCCTTGAGGTCCCTTCCAGCCTTACTATTCTAGGATTCTGTGATTCACTGATGAGGGGAAGATTTTTGCTACCTGTAATGGAGGTAAGAGCTGCTTAATTCATGAGGTAAGGATTTAGGTTTTCAGCTCTGAAGCTGCAGAGCTCATTCCCATTTATGACACAAGGAAGGAGCTCTTACACAGGATCCCATCAGTGATTTCCATCATGCTAGCATTGCCCTTTTGTCATCCTCTGCTGGCATTGTTACCCCATATTTCATATCTCCCTATACTGGAGAGCTCACAGTTGCTCACACCAGAGAAATAAATGTCCACTCCTTAAACATTTGTTTGAAATGGGTAGGAAAAATGTTTTGCAGTGAGTGAGCTCAATCTTCCTTCTGTCTGCTGAAGGTTTTCTTCTGCCAGAAACGAACAAATGAAACCCAATTCCTGTTTACAAGTGGTACCATTCATTTTCTCCCCCAAAAACTTCTGTGTCTGGCATAGGGGAGTTTTTCAGAACTGAAAAGAAACATACTTATTCACAAGAAAGTCAGTGGTGGAGGAATATTATTTGATTGTACTTGTTCTGAGAAAGCAAAGGCTGAATCAGTAAGACACTTGTGGCCTTAAAGTGGACTGATTCACTACAACAACAACAACAAAACCTGTAAGACAAGAAAGCTTAGAGGAAATAAAAGAAAGATGTGAGTAATATTACAAACTGTACCAGAGCATCTACTTATAGAATCACAGAATCATAAAATGGTAAGGTTGGAAGGGACCTCAAGGATCACCCAGTTCCAAGTCCTTGCCATAGGCAGGGACACCTCCCACTAGCACAGGTCACTCAAGGCCTCCTCCAACCTGGCCTTGAACACCTCCAGGGAGGGAGCA
>WBNM01035071.1:0-11464 GCA_013399055.1 Ramphastos sulfuratus
ACCTCACGAGGTTCACACAGGCCTGCTTCTCAAGCTTGTTCAGGTTCCTCTGTAGGACATTCTAGCCCAATACAGATTCCTGAGTGACACTACTTGATACTGATCTTCATTGAGATGTTGAGCTGTTGACCACTACTCTCTGGAGGTGACCATCTAGCCAGTCCCTTATTCACCAAATTGTCCATCAAATTCTTATCTGTCCAATTAAAAAAGAGGAATGTTGTGGGAGATAGTGCCAAAGGCCTTACAGAAGTCCAGAGAAATTATATCTCTTGCCCACTGATATAATCACTCTGTCAGCTCTTCCCTTGTCCGCTGATGTAGTCATGCCATCACAGAAAGCCACAGATGATTGAACAGGACTTGCCCTTGGTGAAGTCATGTTTGATGTCTTGAATAGCTTACCTGTCCTCCATGTGTCTTAGCACAGTTTCTAGCAGTATCTTTTTCATGATCTTCCCATGCACAGAGGTGTGGCCAACAGGTAGGCAGTTTCCAGAGACCTTCTTTCGAAAATNAGCTTTTTTTGATGCAGCTCAGTATACAGGTGGCCTTTTGGGCTGCGGAAGCGTATTAGTAGCTCATGGCCAGCTTTTCATCCAGCAGTACCTGCAAGTCCTTCTTAGCAGGGTTGCTTTCAGCCCCCCATTCTCTGACCTGTATTGATATAGGGGGCTGCTCCAACCCAGGTGCAGAACCTTGCACCTGGTCTTGTTGAACCTCACGAGGTTCACACAGGCCTGCTTCTCAAGCTTGTTCAGGTTCCTCTGTAGGACATTCTAGCCCAATACAGATTCCTGAGTGACACTACTTGATACTGATCTTCATTGAGATGTTGAGCTGTTGACCACTACTCTCTGGAGGTGACCATCTAGCCAGTCCCTTATTCACCAAATTGTCCATCAAATTCTTATCTGTCCAATTAAAAAAGAGGAATGTTGTGGGAGATAGTGCCAAAGGCCTTACAGAAGTCCAGAGAAATTATATCTCTTGCCCACTGATATAATCACTCTGTCAGCTCTTCCCTTGTCCGCTGATGTAGTCATGCCATCACAGAAAGCCACAGATGATTGAACAGGACTTGCCCTTGGTGAAGTCATGTTTGATGTCTTGAATAGCTTACCTGTCCTCCATGTGTCTTAGCACAGTTTCTAGCAGTATCTTTTTCATGATCTTCCCATGCACAGAGGTGTGGCCAACAGGTAGGCAGTTTCCAGAGACCTTCTTTCGAAAATGGGTGCAGTGTTTCTCTTCTTGCAGCCATTAGCCAATTTCACGCAGACTCTGGGCTGCATCTCATCAGGTCCCATGAAGTTAGGTATGTTCAGGTTCCTCAAGTGGTCACGAACCTCATCTTCCCTTACAGTGGAAGAACTTTGCTCCCCCAGTCCCCATCTTACAGTTACTCCACTCAAGAGGTGTGGGAAGAGAGCTTTCTACTTTAGCTGATAGCTCCAAAAGGAAGAGAGAAATTGGGTTTTTTGTTTGGTTTTTTTTTTTTTTCTGATGAACAACCCTGTACTAATAGAAAATGAAAGTAAAATGTTGATCTTTCTCTAATCTTGAAAATTCTGGACTCTCAGTTTGAAGCATATTACTTACTTTTCACAAAACTTTCCCTAATTATCTGCTTGTTTTATTTGGTTTTTTGTTTGTTTGTTTGTTTGTTTGTTTTTTCTTTCTTTTGTGGTGGTTCAGAACAAGTCCAAGTCTTAGTAGCAGATGTTTTGGGAAAAGATGAGCCCAAGGCTCCATTTTCTATTATGTAGTAGCTTCTGTTCTCTGCAGAAGACCTCTGAATTTTATTAGTCATCCAGAATAACAATACCAAAGAAAATGGCCTGGGGAAAAGTTGTATGTCTCTTTGCATGGATGTGTGTAAAAAGCCTATGAATGCACATGCACAAGTAGATCACTAGAATTTTAAATCTATGTATTTTATTTTTTTAAACTTGTAGGAAACATTCGATCTGAAATTTTAAAACCAAGAGCAACTCTTCAGTTTTGTCTTTGTGACACATCATCCATCTTCACAATCCATGAACCTTAACCAAGGAAACATATTGTTTGAGATTTAAAAGAAGTTGGAGCTTTGTGAAGGTTGAATCTACATCCGTTACGAGACTGTGTCGTGCTGAACAAATGGAATAGATCAGACATAAAAGCATTTACTGCATAATGCAACATCTGTTGATCTGTTTTGCATTCCACCAAGAGGCAAAATGATCCCCAATGTGCTATGCTCCCTCTCGTATTTAGTGTACTTTCATTAATCTGGTATTCTACAGACTGAAGCAATACCTATACTTTTGAAATCCAAGTTAAAGAGAGTACAAGGTAGTTTTAGTGTTAAGCTGAGTAATCAATTCCTACTCATTAATTGGTCTTCATTAGAAGTAGTCCTATGAAATGAGATAGTAGTGAATGTGTAGACTCTAAAAGCAATCTTCATCTTTAGGCACAACAAGAATGATGGAACACAGCAGAATTGTGAACATCTGCTTATGCAAACCCAGCTAGGAAAGCAAAGGAAAGCAAATAACTTTGTTTATCAGCTTGCTATTTTCTGTGCCCTAATGCAGGGCTTGATGCGGTGATTCAAGTGTTTATATTTGCAAGTGTTAGAAGCTTAAGTAGCTTTTAGCACATCTACTTAATGAGCACTAAAGATGCTCATTAGTGAGCTTCAAATATAACCTTCTCCTGCGCTCTTTAGGCTGATTGTGAAAAAGAAAGTGTGTTTATGGGGAGTTTTGGTAAAAAACTATCTTATTGTTTAGCTTATTGTTTTGTGAGCACAGAAGTTAAGATCAGCAATTTCCTAAGATTTCTGTCGATGTCCCTATGATCTGGATAAATACTTTCTTTCCTCTCTTCCCCCATATTGCTTTCAGCAGTACCTTGAGTCCCTTCTTGTTTTTTCCAGATCTCTTTATGTAACAGCCTCTGCAGGTCCCCTCTCTTATCCCTAGCACTGTGCAATAAAACTCACTCAGCTTCCCACACCCTGAACATGCTCCCTGCTGCGTTAAGGCCCTGCTCCACTCTAGCTGTTGACGAGGAGGAGGCAACATGTTTTGTCTTGGGTAAGATCGGTGTCAGTGCAGATGAATGGGTTGGCCGGGGCTCCATCCCAGTCCCCCAGATGGCTGCAGCTTCCCTGAGGGACCACTGACTTCTGCCTTTTTCTCTGTCTCCTGGTGGAGTCTCTCCCCTCTGTCTGGGCAGTGCATTTCACAACACTCTGTGGAATTAGATTATCTTTGACACTATTTATTTCTGTCAGATTTGATTGAAGACAGTTAATGGCTTTAAACAATGATAGTGGAGGAACTGACAGACAGGTAAACAGACTGTTGCCATAAACATCATTGTCTAATTCCGTAAAAATTATTTTCTACAGAAACCATAATAATAGTCAATCATTCTTACGACAATAAAAAAAATGGCAACTCCTCAGCTTTAATGAAAACTCAATTTCATGCAGTTAATTGATCTTGAATGTAAATTAAGAAAAATTACATCCAAGTTAATGAAGCTGCTTTAGAAGGCTGGCTGGTGGCCATCAGAAACATCTGCAATGTCAGGTATGATCCTTGTTTTTCATTTCCTGAAACAAATACGATTCTAATCTGATGAGATTTCTCCTTCGTTCAAATGTTTTATGTTAGTGATAAAAAAAATTTTGGTTTTGATTGGTCTATATAACACATGAAAAATTCAGGGGATTTGAACAGATAGGCAGAAAAGGAGATCATTATTCTTACTCTGGTTATTCAGATACATAAATATATTAATTTTCACTGGTACACAGTACCAGAGTATGAATTTGTTGACCATACTTTCATGTTGTTTGTTTGGCTTATAAAACCATCTGCTTTGTTATTGTCCTTTTAGTGACAGTTCCAATTCACTTCACTAATATGTTCTGTCTATGGATTAGATAAATAATTGGAGTATTTCAATTATTGCTTTGTTTGTAAGTTAGGCCAGGTAAGATGAATGGATTTTTTTTCCCCCCATAAACTGCAGTATTTTATTGTACCTTTTTCTGATTGTCTCTTTTGATGAATTTCTTCTTTTCAATTCTTCACTCTTAAGACCGTCATTTAAATATCTAGATATGTATATCTAGATATACATAAATCACTGGAAGTCCAAGACCATGACAGGAAAGTTACATTTTAAATTAGTTTCCACATTTAACAGCTGCTGTTACTAGTGTCTACAAAAACTCATCATTTCACAAGGAAATTTGTGAACTCAGAGCTATTGGTAGTCTGTGGAGGGTACCACATGAAAATATGTAGCTATATCTGTGTTTTGCATACTGGTAGGAAACCAATATGAACAGCTTTTGTTGCAGAAAAGGGTTTTCTTTCATAATGGCCATTGCATAGGGCATTTTAAACTGTCTATTTAGAAAAAGCAGATTGCATCTGTTACTGGTGATTTACTCTTATTGTACTCCTTTACACTATGTAAACAAATGTTTAAAGCTTTATACACAAACCATTTAAATTTTTTAATTAGGCATGTTAAAATTACAGAATTACAGAATGATAGGGATTGGAAGGGACACCTTTGGAGATCATCTAGTCCAAACCCCTGCCAGAGTAGGTATACCTAGAGTAGGTTGCATAGGACAGCATCCAGGTGAATGACTCCAAAGGAGACTCTGCTACCTCTCTGGGCATCCTGTTCAGTGTTCTACTATCCTCAAAGCAAACGGGTTCATCTTCATGTTTACGTGGAACTTTGTATATTCAGATTTGTGTGTGTAATGTCTTGTCCTGTTGTGGGGTCCCAATGAAAAAAGACTGGCCCAGTCCTTCTGACTCCCACCCTTTTTGCTTTTTAAAACATTGATAAGATCCCCTCTCAGTCTTCTCCTCTCTAAGCTAAAAGGCCCCTGGTCCCTCAGCCTTTCTTCATAAGAGAGATGTTCTTGTTCCCTAATCTTCTTCATAACCCTTTGCTGAACCCTCTCAAGTGGTTTCCTGTCCTTCTTGAAAGAGGGAGCCCAGAACTGGACACAGTACTCCAAATGAGGCCTCACCAGGGCACAGCAGAGAAGAGGGATAATCTCCCTCCACCTGCTGGCCATGCTTTTCTTGATGCACTCTAACGTCATTTGCCTTCCTGACCACAAGGCCCCATTTCTGGCTCACAGTCATCCTGTTGTCCTCTGTGATTCCAAGGGTTTCTTCCACATACATGCTTTCCAGCAGGTTAGCCCATAACCTATACTGATCCATGGGGTTATTCCCCACTAGGGCCAGTATCTTACACTTGCCTCTGTTGAATTTCATGAGGTTTCTCTCTGCCCAGCTCTCCAGTCTGCCCAGGTCACGCTGACTGGCAGCACAGCCTTCTGATGTGTCAGTCCCTCTTCTCATTTTCGTGTCATCAACAGACTTGCTGAGGGTACACTCTCTCTTCGTCTAGGTTGTTGATGAATATATTGAGTAGGACTGAACCAAGTACTGGCCCCTGGGGAGCACCACTTGTTATGGACCTTCAACTAGACTCTGTGACTCTGACCCCTGGTGGTTTGAGGGGTCGCAGGTTCCCTTAAGAAGACCACAGAGACAAAGTCCACCCCAGGCGATGGACCTGGTCACCCCCAGATATCATAGTTTTGTTATNTTAAAAAGTAAAATAATCTAAGTCTGTCGTGCTCTTAAACAAAAAACTATGACAGACCAAAGCCCTCAGCACTCTATCTTTCCACTCCACTGTCCATTCATCTAACTCTAAACAAAGTGGTGAAAGCAACTATTTACATGTGGGAGACCAGAAGTAGAAAGAATAACAATAAATCAAAAATAAGGTCACCTAAACAAACTTTGAAGCCTATTTTTGTGACATTTGATTGCACAATCTCAGTGTCAACACTGACCACAGTAATTTTAAGATCTTAGAGGAGAATATTTTAATACGTGCTCTTCCTCTTTTTTTTTTTTTTTGACATTGATTGCATCTATTTGATCTGGCAGCTCTTGAAAGAAAGACATGGCTTTTTCTTCTGAGATTGACAAGATTGCAATTTATAAATTGTCAGAATTGTGGCCAGCAGATTTTACCTTTGTTCTGCAGGTTGTGAAGTGCCTTCACTGAACAGCTGCAAAGAGACAGACCCAAGCAAGGACTTTGCAGAACTGCTTAAGTACATAAATCTCTTGGGCCACTGACTCAGTCGACCAGTCAGATCAATTATATGCCACAGTGCTTGTAATGAGATTTTCAGCTGAATATTAACCCTTAGTGGCCTGTTCTGTACTGGATTTTTAATGTGCAAGTAATTAGAACATTGTTTTCCCAGTTCTTCCATCTACATTCCACTTTGGACTGTATTGTAAACCCTGTAATTATTGAATAGATCTAATTTGTATTGGGAAAATATATTTTAATTTTTATGCTAGTTTTTATCTGGTTGTTAAACTAAGAAAATGTCTAGACCATGCTTTGATTCAATTTTCTTTCCACATGCTGCCAGTTACTGCTGTAGTATTCAACAGCAGGGATTTCAATAAATGCTTCTAGGCTATGTGCCCATAAAAATAATGAAGACAGATAAATCTTTCATCCATAGGCCTTAGTTAGCTATGTAAGACTCTGCACATTCATTTGAAAAATGTCTAGTGGTCTTTAAATTCAGGAAGGTCAGAAACCACTGGCTTACTGCTTCCCAGCACTACTTTTAATTTTTTCCTGACTTCATAGTAGTATTACAAGGGCACTGGGAAGATTGCAAATGTAAGTATAAAAGAATCTTACCTCCAAAGAAACCATTGGTTTCCACAGGACTAAGATGGTTGCCTTACTAGTCCTAATATATCTGCTTTACAAGTAGAGATAGATCTCTATCAGACCTTTAACTGAAAAAAGAAAATGCTGCAAATCCAGTTTAGATTCAGAAGTGTAACAAAAACATTCATTCATAGAGATTGGATATTTGAGCTTTTGACTACAAATCACAGCTCTTTTCATGTTTTGCATTTGAATCCTGGTCAAAATTTCACCTGTGTCCATCTACATTGATTTCTAGTAGTCTGAGACAGTTTTCTCTAAATAAAGGTCATGAGTGCAAATAAAGGAAGTGCAGAGCACTCTAGCCTGGAATATGCATATTTCCTTAATAATTTAAATTGCAACATGGTGTTTCTTATTTTAAATTTGAGAAATACAGGATTAACATAGTTTTAAAAGAGTTTCTGCCCTGATTTGTATTTCATAAATGTGAGGTAGAGAGGAAGAAACAATTTTGAGGATAAAGAAGTAGAATGTCTTAGAAACATTGATTTAAGATTGAAGCAGAGAATTATCAGTTTGCTCTGGAAATTTTTCTTAATCTATGTTCATTATCCAGGCACTATTAAGAGTGAGAATACACCCATTTTCCAAGGAGTATAATGATATTTGAATTCAGAATGAAGCCAGGTAGAAGTAGCTGAATGGGGCCTACAGGAAAGATGAAGAGGGCATGTGGGGATAGGACAAGGAGCAATGGTTTTAAACTAGAGTAGGGTAGATTTAGATTAGATATGAGGAAGAAGCTCTTTACTATGAGGATAGTTAGGCACTGGAATGGGTTGCCCTGAGAAGTTGTGGCTGTGGAAGTGTTTAAGAGCAGGCTGGATGAGGCTTTGAGCAACCTCATCTAGTGGGAGGTGTCCCTACCTGTGCCAGGGTGGTTGGAACTAGATGATCTTTAAGGGTGGTGAAACACTAGAACAGGTTGCCAAGGGAGATCATGGATGCCCCCTCCTTGGAGGTGTTCGGTACCAAGCTGGATGAGGCCTTGCGCGACCTGGTCTAGTGAAGGATGTACCTGTCCATGACAGGGAAGTTGAAACTAGATAATCTTTAAGATCCCTTCCAACCCAAACCATTCTATGAATATGAATCTGTGAATCTTAAAAGTCCCTTCCAATTCACACTATCCTGTGAAGTTATTCAGGCTTGACTCCTGGTAATAAGTGGCAAAATGACTCAAGACAAACCCTTAATGGTAACAAAAGTCAGGACATTGCAATTCTGTGTTTAAGTGTTTTGAAATTTGATAGGTTTCCAGCCCTACTGGATAATTGAGTTGTGTTTGTACTCAGAAATGATGAGGGGCAAAACTGGGTCCTGCATAATAGTAGACAGCTAGAGACATCAAAGTGCACTTATATTATTTCTACCTGGTTTGAGAATGGAAAACTCTTAAGTGGTCAAAGTTAAACAAACAGAAGTAAAGGTCTGCAGGGTTGTCTTTACATTTCAGCAGTGACATCCTTTGCTCCTTTACTTCAAGTGAAACACTTTGCTTTTAGCCTGTGTATGTCATATTGGTGGGTACAGTGAGTAATTTAAGTAAGATCAGTCTAGGAAAGACTCGCAAAACTCCTGTGTAATGACTGCATCAGCTAAGCACCTTTCCAGCCCCAAGCATGTATTGGAGAACAACCAGGAATTAGTTGCAGATTTATCAAGAAACTGTGTAGAGCCTTTTGAACAAATGTGATGTTCATCCTTTGGCTCTCCTAATACAGGGCGATGCCTCTGTTTTGTGTCAATGTCTTTCTTTACGGATTTGGACAGTAGATCCATCTCCCAAACTCACATATTTTTAGCTCTGATTTCTCTCTTAATTTTCATGCTTCTTCAGTGTTATAGAGGTCTTGGAGGGCTGAATTAAGACTTAGCTGGTTTAAATACTGCTGTTTCTGTGTTGGGGATGCAGTTTTTACACAAAAAAGCACAATAAAGCAGTAGAGATTGCAAACAACTGACTACATAATTGGATGATGGCAGGGAGACTGGTGGCTTGAAGACAAATTAAAGTGAATAAACAAACACCTATACCTCTGTGTGAGACAAATAGCTGGAAGAGGAATCTTTGTCTTCTGTCATCTAGTTTGCTGCCAGCTGACTTTTACATCTTCAATTTAAAACGGAATGTTTCCTGAGAAGTGCACTTACACAAGATATTTGTCTTTATTTCTCTTTAATATGTGTTTTATATATATATGGTTAATCATTAAAATAATTTCAGTGCTGGTTTATATGAGCAGAAAGGTAATTTATCCAGCTTTGTGAGGTGTATCAGAGTCCTCTTGTTATCATACCTTTCTCAGTCATGTGTGAGGTACAGAATAAGTAAAAACAATTCTGAAAATGCCGTAAGTTGCCTCTTCTGAAAGTTCTTCTACTGTTTTACCACTCTTTGCTGTAACTATTGTGTATTTGGAATAGTCCATGGAATGAAAGAATATGTCACGAATACATAGAAAATCTGTAATCATGGAATCATAGAATGGTCTGGGTTGGAAGGGACATTAAAGACTATCTAGTTCCACCTGCCCTGCTGTGCCATGGGCAGGGATACCTTCTTCCAAATCACATTGCTCAAGGCCCCATCCAACCTGTCTTTGAACACTTCCAGGGTTGTAGACTCCACAGCTTCTCTGGACAACCTGTTCCAGTGCCTCAGCACCAACATAGGGAGGAATTTCTTCCTAATGTCTTGTCTAAAGCCAGCTTCTTTCAGTTTGATGTCATTACTCGTTGTCCTGATATGACATTCTATTGTTAAAAGTCCCTCTTCAACTATCCTTTGGACACCCCTCAAATACAGGAAGACTGCTCTAAGGTCTCTCCAGAGCCTTTTCTGGTCAGTTTGGTTTTCAAGTCCTTTCTCTCTAGTTCTGTATATCTTCTACCCTGTAAGACTTCAAATGTGAACTGTTTTGCTTAGTTCTGTCAGTAGCCTTTGCAGTAAAGAAAATTAATGTGCAAGAATAGCTTCCTTTACTGAAGTTAAGAAACAGACATGTCATTCCTGTTTGGTTCAGTATTGACAAGTCTGTTTTAAGTTCCTGCATGTATCCATGTTTGTCTTGCTAGGAAGGCAAGTGAGATCTTAGTTTCCTAATCATAAGTAGACCACTAATTAAACATCTTTTGCCACATGTGGCATCAGCACAGATTAGGCAGATGATGCAATCTGGCCGTTGCACACCTACCTCTTATTGGGAACTGCTGCTTTAATTCTCCTCTATGATTTCATCTGTTCATATCTTCTGCCATTTTACAGATTTACACAAAGATTGTATTGGATTGGAAAGCACCCTCAAAGGTCATCTTCTTCAACCCCCCTGCAGTCAGCAAGGACACCTCCAACTAAATCAGGCTGCCCAGAGCCACATGAAGTCTGATCTTGAATGTCTCCAGGAACAGTCTTAACCGCATCTCTGGGCAATCTGTTCCAGTATTTTACGACTCTCATTGTAAAGAACTTCCCACTTATGCTTAATCTAAATCTATCCTGCTCCAGTTTNCTCCCTACAGGGGGAGAATGTCTCTCCTATGTTGGGGGCTTCAGAGCTGGACACAGTACTCCAAGTGAGATCTCACCAAAGCAGAGCAGAGAGGCAGAATCACCACTCTCAGACTGCTGGGCACACTTCTTTTGATGCAGGATGCAATTTGCTTTCTGGGCTACAAGTGCACATTGTTGGCTCATGTCCAGCTTCTCATCCACCAACACCCCTAAGCCCTTTTTTGTAGGGCTGCTCTCAATCTCATCATCCCCCAACCTGTACTGATACTGAATATTGCCCCAGCATAGGTGCAGGACCTTGCACTTTGTCTTACTGAACCTCATGAGATTCTCCTTAGACCACTTCTCCAGCCTGTTCAGGTTACTCTGGATGGCATCCCATCCTTCAGTCTTATCAGCCACACCACTTAGCTTGGTATCATCTGCAAACTTGCTGAGAGTACACTTAGTCTTGTTGTCTATATCACTGATTCAGATATTACACCACACTGGTTCCAGCGTGGACCCTTCAGGGACACCACTTGTTACCCTTACCCGCCTTCATCTGGATGCTGAGCTGTTGACCTTTGTATGTGATCATCCAACCAATTCCTTATCCACTGGACAGTCCACCCATTAGATCCATATTTCTCCAGCTTAGAAGAATGTTTTGGGTGGGACTGTGTCAAAGGCTTTACAGAAGTCCAGATAGATGATATCTGTTGGTCTTCCCTTGTCCACTGATGTAGGTACACTGTGGTAGAAAGCCACTACTTTAAAGATAAATTTCTTAGGTTAGGGGTTGGCCTGATGGAAATCAGCTCTACTGAGAAAGACGTGAGAGAGATGGTGGACAGTAAGTTCATCATCAGCCAGAAATGTAGCCAAGAAGACCAACAGTAGTCTGGGGTGCATTAAGAAAAGTGTGGCCAGCAGGTTGGTGACTCTGCCTTGGTGAGGCAACACTTGAAGTATTGTGTCCATTTCTGCACTCTCCAGTTCAAGAGGGTCAGTGAACTAGTGAAGAGAGTCCAAAAAAGGGCCACAGAGATGATTAGGGACCTGATACATCTTTCATATGGGGAAAGACTGAGAGACTAGAGGCTCTTTAGCTGGGAAAAGAGAGGCTAAAAGAGAATCTTATAAATGCATATA
>WBNM01035072.1:0-24867 GCA_013399055.1 Ramphastos sulfuratus
CCCAAACCATCACAGTTACCATTCTGTCTTCATAAGGCATATTTCATTATTTATCTTCCCTTGTCCCTCATTACATGCCTGTCCCAAAGTCCATATCTTCATTCCTCTGCAGAATAAGGTAGAAAAGTGTTAATGCCTGAGGCTAGCATGTGGCTCATAATGTGATGGTAGTTCCTGTTCATGCAAAGACAAATGATAATATCAGTTTGTTCTTGTTCTGAATACAGAAGATACTTCATTCAACGGACTGAACATGAGCCAGCAGTGTGCCCAGGTGGCCAAGAAGGCCAATGGCATCCTGGCCTACATCAGGAATNTACTGTGACTGTTTTCAACTGTGGCATACAAATGAGGGACAAAATACATGTCCTTCCAAAAGAAATAAGGTTGAAGATAGTCCCCTGACTGATTGTAGGTATGTTAATTTCTGAGGTTTATGATGCAGATTTATGAAAAAGAAACAAGTGAATTTACATCAGGTTTCTTGAACTGATTCTCCAGGATCCTGGAGAATTCTGCTAAAATTTCTTGTTTTTCATTTATTTTCATTGGGAATTGAGTACTTTGCAGAACTGAGCCTTCTTACACCCATGGGTTTCAAATTGTGTTTCAAACTATCCACCACTTAGAGTGAGCTATTTCAATGAGACACACCAAAACGAGCCTTTCTTTAACGCAAACCTGCAAAATAAATACTGCATCAACTCAAAAGAATTATCTGAAATATACAATGAAATTTATCTCCTACAAGTCAGACTCTCTTCTCATATTCTCTCATCCTGATTTTGCCCTTTCTTACTACATCTCTAGTTTCTTTTCCCCACTTTGACACCTCTAAAACATGCTCTATTTTCTTACTGCTGGGAGAAGTCAAAATATCGTTCTGCCTTTTCCCAGACATTGATGCTACTTGTGATTCAGATTACTTCAGAAGCCACTGAAAGAAAGAAATTATATCCACTAGGGTGTTGGTGATGCTTTAAAAACCCTAACTTTGCCTATTAAAGCCATCAAGTTGTCATTGCCATGTTAAGAGGGTTAAATCAGACTAAACTACTAGATTGCTCTGAAGGATGTTTCATTTGATTTAACTCATCAGATGAAAATATTTTACAGGTTGTCTAAATTCAACCCTCTACATTTTAAAAAACACAACCACATATTTTGTGTCAGTGGCAAAAACAATGATTAATTTTAAATGTCATGACAAATTATTTTGTAGAAGATGTAACTACAAAAATTAAGAGAAATGAAGAATTATTGTTCTTTATGGTGATACATCAGTAGTTCCCTTCATATTCTGACTTTGATTAAAGATTGCTATTGTCAATAAAATCTTGAATTCAAGATCAGACCTACTAAGAGGAATCACTCCAAGTTATTAAAGAAACAATTCAAAATGAGAATGGAATTTGATTTCAGCTGTGAAATCACAATACAATCTTCTTACCCATTGTTTACATATTACAATAAATTCTTACCACTAATCAGATGAGAGGATTTAACTATTTCAAGATTTGTTTATATGTAAGTTTAATATTCCACATCCCCTTTCACCATCATCCTATTTCCCATGCCAGTAAATATGAAAGATTTGTTTATATATCAGTTTTATATTCCACATCACCTCTCACCATCATCCTATTTACCATACTAGCAAATATAAAATTTGTATGGCTTTTTTTCCCCCCTTTGTCTGTCCAGGCCATTGCTGAAGGTGAAGTTGACAAAACAAAAAAGTTGAAAAAACAAAACAAAATACATACAGAAGTTTTTCTACCTCTCGTTTACCCTAATTCACTACAAAGCTTCTGCAACTTTTATATAAAATTAAGCATTATTATGAATAGCTTGAGCAAAAAATTGATCCACAGCTGAGATATTCAATGAGAACCTGGATGTCAGAGAATGAATATTACATTTAATGTGGTGCATCAGAAAAACATTCTGGAGGAACTGCAAGGAGATGATGAACAATAGCTCTCGCAGGACCAATCCTACACTAGCATTTAATTTT
The DNA here is from genome assembly GCA_013399055.1 of Ramphastos sulfuratus. Classification (NCBI taxonomy): domain Eukaryota; kingdom Metazoa; phylum Chordata; class Aves; order Piciformes; family Ramphastidae; genus Ramphastos; species Ramphastos sulfuratus. The sequence goes on from WBNM01035072.1 coordinate 2,018, forward strand.
CTGTTTTAGTCCTTTCTTCATTTCTTTTCCTTTAGTCCAAATTGGGAATCTTAGCCCTTGAACAGTTTGAGGACTTAGCACTGCTTTGGTAACACCAAAATTTGTTTTCCAATAAATTTTGAAAGAAGCATACAAAGAAGGCTAAAAGGAGAAGAAAAAGTATCACAGTATCACAGTATCACCAAGGTTGGAAGAGACCTCAAAGATCATCAAGTCCAACCCATTACCACAGACCTCAAGACTAGACCATGGCACCAAGTGCCACGTCCAAACCTGCCTTGAACACCTCCAGGGACGGTGACTCCACCACCTCCCTGGGCAGCCCATTCCAGTGGGGAATGACTCTCTCAGTGAAGAACTTTCTCCTCACCTCCAGCCTAAACTTCCCCTGGCACAGCTTGAGACTGTGTCCTCTTGTTCTGGTGCTGGTTGCCTGAGAGAAGAAAGCAACCTCCTGCTGGCCACAACCACCCTTCAGGTAGTTGTAGACAGCAATAAGGTCTCCCCTGAGCCTCCTCTTCTCCAGGCTAAACAATCCCAGCTCCCTCAGCCTCTCCTCATAGGGCTTGTGCTCGAGGCCTCTCACCAGCCTCGTTGCCCTTCTCTGGACACGCTCAAGCACCTCAATGTCCTTCTTAAATTGAGGGGCCCAGAACTGGACACAGTACTCAAGGTGTGGCCTAACCAGTGCAGAGTACAGGGGGAGAATGACCTCCCTGCTCCTGCTGGCCACACTATTCCTGATGCAGGCCAGGATGCCATTGGCCTTCTTGGCCACCTGGGCACACTGCTGGCTCATGTTTAGGCAGGTGTCAATCAGCACCCCCAGTTCCCTTTCTGTTTGGCTGCTCTCCAGCCACTCCGACCCCAGCCTGTAGCTCTGCATGGGGTTGTTGTGGCCAAAGTGCAGCACCTGGCACTTGGATTTGTTGAAAGCCATCCCCTTGGACTCTGCCCATCTGTCCAGTAATAAAATGACTAATAAGAAGAAAGAGTTAATCACTAAGCTCTGCATTTATGCCATGGCACTAGATCAAAGGAACTCAACATGGTTGAAAACTTTATCTGTCTTGGTAGTATTCTCTCCAAACCAGCAGCAAACGATGGTGAAATATTTCTCTGCATTTCTAAAGAGAGTTCATCCTTTGGTCATTTTCAAACTTACATTTGTAGTTTGTTATAGATGTAGTCATTACTGCTCTTCTACAGCTATTCCAGTCTTCAAATTTATCAGTAATGTCTGTACATGAGTATTGTTATAAATCACCTCTGTATTACCCTCAGATGTGTCTCATTTCTAGTGGGCTAGGTAAAAAGTTAAGATAGAAAAGTTCAGGATCCTTGTAAAGATTTTTTTTTTTTAATGGACAGTTTGTGTACAGCAAAAGCACACCTTTAGGCCAATAAAAAGCATTTTTGGAATACCCTGAAATCCTTCCATAAAAGTTCTGCAAAACACTATCAGTAACTGGGAGAAAATGAATTTCAGATAAAACAAAATCAATGTACCACAGTGAGAACAACTAAACCAGAGACAGAGGAAAAATGAAAATAATTAACTACTGTCTTCCAAACAGCCAACATTCAGAAGGTCTTTGGGCTTGTAGCATTCTATATTCTTCATAAGTTCAATGATAATGGAAGTAAATATACATGTGCACTAGTGGACAAGGCAGTAATTGCATTCTGATTGCATAACTATATTTTTTATATTATAGAACATATAAAACATGTTTATAAGTAAATATAAGTACTGTGTACAGTTCTGGAGCCCCCAGCACAGGAAGGACAGGGAAGTGTTGGAGTGGGTCCAGAGGAGGCCACGAAGATGCTCAGAGGGCTGCAGCAGCTCTCCTATGAGGACAGGCTGAGAGAGTTGGGGCTCTGCAGCCTGGAGAAGAGAAGGCTTCCAGGAGATCTTAGAGTAGCCTTCCAGTATCTGAAAGAGGCCTATAGGAAGGCTGGGGTGGGACAATTTACAAGGTCTTGCACTAACAGGACAAGGGGCAATGGGTTTAAACTGGCAGAGCGGAGACTGAAACTGGATGTTAGGAGGAAGTTGTTTGCAGTGAGGGTGGTGAGACACTGGCACAGGTTGCCCAGGGAGGTTGTGTCTGCTCCCACCCTGGAGGTGTTCAAGGCCAGGTTGGAGGAGGCCTTGAGTGAGCTGTGCTAGTGGGAGGTGTCCCTGCCTATGGCAGGGGGTTGGAACTAGATGATCCTTGAGGTCCCTTCCAACCTTACCATTCTATGATTCTATGAAATATGACAAAAAATATTACTTTTGCTACACGACAGTAGGAGGATGGTATAAGAGTAAAGAAAGCTAATTTATTCTTATATCACATACTTCTGTTAATTAATATACTCTTTTTTGTTTGTTTGTTTTTCTCCTACAGTTCACTCTTCTCTTACATTTAACACAGATATCATCTTTAGGACTAGGCTTACTACTGATTCTTATTTACAGCTGTATTATTTGAGTATCCCTTATTGCAGGAACACAATTTCAGTGCTTTAATCCCTTTATCACTCTTCTGACAAGCCATATCTAGTTTATCCCCTCTGCCCAGACATGCCAGCTGTGCCAGCTGCCTGCAATTTTAATGTGAGCTGTCAGAAAGAGAGACCTGGGCCATCAATTACTTTGTGAAGAGTTTCATTGTTGATCCATAAGAAGACCAAATATTTGTGAGTTTAGCATCTCCAGGGAGCCCACATAGACCACTTTCCCAGCACAGCTGTATATGAGGCAGCTCCAAGCACACAAAATTCCAAATCACCTGCTGCACTGTATTCTCCCGTTAAGAATTCTGCATCCGCTTGATGCAACCTCTGGGATACACAGCACAGGGTTTCATATGGAACACAGAAAATACATACTGACATGCTTTGGATTTTTCTTTCCCTCACTCTAGAAGATATGTGAGTCTACAAATAGGCCTGCATTGTTCCAAGGTGCAGACATGTAATTGGTTTTCAGTGTGGCTTGAGTTAATAATGACTCTGGTAGAAGGGCTTTGGGGGCTGCTGAATAAACAGCTGCAACAAGCTACTCGGCTCCATTACAAGCAAGAATATGAACTGTTAGAATACCCCAAAACTCAGTGAGGATACAGAGAACTATTTGTTCTTACAATGGGCTAGCAAGATAAAGCATGAGAAAGTGAATGGAACTTCTATTTAACTTGTAATATCAAAAAATGCAGTTTTCCACCAATTTCCATTACTTATATTCATTTTCTTGCTTGCAGTTGTGATTTATATATCTAAGTACCATGAAAATTTGATTTATGATTACTCTCCAGTTCTTCTTTTTTTATTTTGTTTTAAACTAAATTTCCTGGAGGTTTTTAATACATAATGATAATATTTTTTTCTAAACCAGAAAAAAAAAATAAAATTAAAAAGTGTTTCCTGAAACAGTGGTTGGAAATTACGTTTAAAAGTCTCCTATTTAAAGTCACATTAAAATAAATAAAAATACACTCTCCTCTATCTGAGAACTCTAAACAAGGAGGCAAAAACTCAGTAACAAGTAAGCAAAGAGCTAAGTGGAGGAAGGAAGTGGGAGGACAGCAAGCTATCAATGCAGGTGTTGCTTCATAAATTGTCACAGACAGCTTAATAATGAGAGAGGATCAAGGACTGTCTTCTGTTTCGTGTTTAGGCACAATAGCTTTTTAAAAAATATTATAAAAATAATCTCTTCTCCAGGATGTTCAGCAACAATGTTTCATCTTGAGCAATCCTTTCCTCAAGACCTATGACTTATAGTCTCTTGTACAAGTTAAACAATTTGAGAGTGGTGATCAAGGGCACAACGTCCACCTGGGGACCAGTGCCAAGTGTCATCCCTCAAGGGTCAGTGCTGGCACCAGTGCTGTTTAACATCTTTGTCAGTGACATGGACAGAGGAATNACAAGGAGCAATGGGTTCAAAGTGGCAGAGGGGAGATTGAAATTGGGTGTTAGGAAGAATTTCTTTGCAGTGAGGGTGGTGAGGCACTGGCACAGGTTGCCCAGGGAGGTTGTGGCTGCTCTCTGCCTGGAGGTGTTGAAGGCCAGGTTGGAGGAGGCCTTGAGTGACCTGTGCTAGTGGGAGGTGTTCCTGCCTGTGGCAGGGGGTTGGAACTAGATGATCTTTGAGGTCACTTCCAGGCTTACTATTCTATGATTCTCTGAATTTCAGGGTGTACTTTTTATGCATTGTTGGTTACATTTCTAGGGTTAATTGGAGAAATCTGCTAAGAAGAATTATGATGTGGTGGAATCAGAAGCAGAATTGGGATGGGGTGGAATGAATCAAAATGCTAGTTTATCCCAAAGTAACAAAAGGTTGACAGCTGAGTGAGTTATATGGGACATGGAAACTTTGCCTGGAATGGATTTTTACATGGAAATGTTATTAAATAATAGATTGTGATTTTTTTTTAATACTCTCTTATTATAAATGTACAAATAAATCCTTGTAGGGCTTAGCTTTCAAAGATTACCTCAAACTACTGGATAGCTATGAGCAAAGAGAAGTTACATGCATGGTTCATGCTATGTTTAGCTTTTTGATAGTTTATTACAAACAAGTTCTGATCAATTTATGATTAAAAATCTATGAAAATATAATCAGATTAGAAAACTCTGTACTTGAGTTCAGGAATTTTCTCTCTCTGTTTCTTGAAAAGGATGAGAGTCTTGTGATCTAAGAGGTTTTTGTTTGGGATTTTTGCTTGGTTTTTTTTTATTATTTTGGGGGGGTTTTGCTGTTTGTTGGGGTGTTTTTTGTTTTGTTTGTTTGTTTGTGGTTTTTTTGCACAACCTGTACTCTATCATTCAGGTTTAAATTGTCAATCTTCACAAGAAACAAAACCAAACTTCTAACACAATTCAAAAGTTTACAGTGCCTCCTGCTTTGTAAGCAGAAATAAGCATAGAAAATAAATAGTTTTTAAAAAAACTGTTAATTCAGTTCTTTTTGAAAGATTGGTATAAAACACACTTTGTAAATGACTGTGTGAGTATAATTCTCAGTCCCATGCCATAGATTTTACAGATATGCTAACAGGCTGGCCTGATCAATAACCTCTGTGGATTTCTGGACAGCAGCATCAATTATTGTGCTGTTCCCCAGTGAAAAACAGCTGCTGATAAGATGATTTATTAAGCAGCATGGCTGCCCTGGAAGAAGACAAAAGGTCTTATTCTTCTCTCATTTTCCCACACGTGAAACCAGAAGAATTTCATTTACTTCAAAGGAACTGTTCCTGTTTTACTGAAGAATGAGGCGGATCTGAATCAAGTTTGAGTCCTGTGTGCTGACAGGTTAAAGGAGAATGTATCCATTACACAGTTAGTGTACAGAACAAAGCAGATTTGACCACTCAGGAGCTCCTTGCTGGAGGGACAAGTTGTTTATTAAAGGAAGAAAGATGTAAAAAAAGTGAGCAGATGAGAATATCAATAATATTTCCTCATTAATCATCTAGAAGGTCAGTCCTTTACAACAGACACTGTTGTCATTCTTAAAATTCACCATGAGCAGCTAAACTAGAATACTGAGGAAATGGTAACACAATCAGGAGCAATGAGTGCCTATGAGGCAGGTGTTTCCTTGTGCTTCTGTTTTTAAATTGTAACAAATTACTTACACAAATCAAAATGACAAAACTAAAACTGACAGGTGAGAAGTTTTAATTCAAGAGCTAAAAACTCTCTAGATCTTTGATTCATACTAATGGCAAAGCTGGGGAGAGGAACTCCCTAAGTCTGGTCCAGCACTTTTTTTCACTAAACACAGCCTCTCATGATACCCATAATACAGCTCCAAAAAGGGAGGATGTATTAGAGTCTTATCTGAAAAGCAGCAACAGAAACACAATTAAGATTAGAATGTCAGTTTCCACATTTTAGCAGACTAAACCAAAACCGAACTAATCTGTATTAATGATGAATATTGTACACTGGGAAAGGAGGAATTGAATACTTTGAAGTTTCAGACTAGGTTTACTTTCCATACTTCAGTTTCTTCAATCATATTCAACAATGGAAGCTAAAGTAATTTGATTTCCAGAATGATTAATTTCTAAAATTCCATATTGATGGTAGATTTGCATATGTATCTTCTTTGCATATAGTTAGTACCTGCTAGCACTGTCAAAGCTGGAAGGAACCAATAATAGAATCATAGAATGATAGAATTATAAGGTTGGAAGAGACCTTAAAGATCATCTAGTTCCAATTCCCTGCCATAAGCAGGGACACCTCCCACTCGTACAGGTCACTCAGGGCCTCCTCTAACCTGGCCTTGAACACCTCCAGCAAGGGAGCAGCCACAACCTCCATGGGCAACCTGTGCCAGTGTCTCACCACCCTCACTACAAACTTCCTCCTGACACCCAGTTTCGATCTCCCCTCTTCCAGTTTAAACCCATTGCCCCTTGTCCTGTCATTACAAGATCTTGTCAATAGTCCCTCCCCAGCCTTCCTGTAGGCCCCCTTCAGATACTGGTAGGCTACTCTAAGGTCTCCTCAAAGCCTTCTCTTCTCCAGGCTGCAGAGCCCCAACTCTCTCAGCCTGTCCTTATAGCAGAGCTACTCCAGGATGATAGATGCTGCAAATTACAGGTCAAAAGTATTTGCTTAATTATTTAGTTCACTATTTTTTAACTAATTAAAAAAAAAAAAAAGTAATCTTGACAAAAACACTTAGTACAAGTGTAGTACAAGATTAATACTTAGCCAACAATTAGTATGAACTAAAAACCCTTCAACAGTTATTTTATTGAATATTTACAGATGAAAAAACTCAACAACTACAAATGACACTGCCCTACAAAGTGAGTTCAGGATACAGGGTTAAAAACCAAGCAATAGGAAGAGCTAGTTGTGAACAAAGTCTTCAGCCAAGACAGCTTTCACAGGTCCACAGAAAAGCAGGTGGACACTCTTAACAGCTTGTTGGTGTAAAACTGAATTTTACTACAAAATACCTAGGGACTAAGAAACTGGTCAGCCCATAAGTAGTGAGAACTGTCTTTAATAAAATCTAGGGTAAGCAGGGTTAAAATGAACTGTGCCGGATAAACTGCTTTTCCACAGACTTTTTCTTCTGTGGAATAAAATTCATTATGTACTTCTTTTATCCAATATATGTCTTAGTTTTAAACACATTTATGCAGTCTGGGCATTAGGGATTGCATAGTCTGTAATATTGGAACAAAACAGCATGCTATTATCCTACAATAAATAACAAGGGTGTTACGTCAACTCAATAAGGAAAGAGAAGTAGGCAGTTACCTGGGCACAGAGTAAATTGCATTTTCAAGAATATAGTTGATACTGTCAATTAAATGACAAAGAAGCATGCACACAAATATTTCAGTCTCATATCTGGTTAGGGAAAGAAATAAAAGGACCTGTACTAGTGGGAGGTGTCCCTGCCTATGGCAGGGAGTTGGAACTAGATGATCTTTGAGGTCCCTTCCAACCTTACCATTCTATGATTCTATGATATCCAATATACACTGTGTGAGCACTCTCATCTCTCTGATTTGAAACATACACCTAAACTCTGGTCTTGCATATTCCAAACCCATACACTGACCTATGACTCACTGTTCCTCTTCTATTTCTGTTTTCAAAACTAGATGAATAAACATGCCTTGGTTAATCAAGGATAATTTATTAAAGATGGAAAGCAGTTCTGACCATTAATTAGTGTTTAAAGGCCTTTATGAAAAGCAGGCTTTCAATATATTTACCAGTACACAAACATATCATGAAATCCTGCTCTAAGGAGCTTATAGTTTACATAAAGAGGAAAGAAATACGGCCAGAGGTTATAATAGTTTAAGGGGACACTTTGGGGCATTTTAAACTTTTTGTAAGATGTTGTTGTTAGGTCTTAGTGTAGTGGAGGGGTAATTAATTAATGTGAGATGATACTTTAAAAAAATAATATTATTAATATTCAATATTCAGAACTCTCACCATCATGATCACTAATTTTAATAACAATCGGTTCTGTGCATCAGTCATGGAAACTTTATACAGGCAATAACAGGATCTAGCAATAGCCAGTAATGATCTATAACATGAATTGAACTCGATTGAACTGGCAGAGAAGGCTTTGTGGTCAGTGCACCGCTTGCAGTCAATACTCTGCTTGCCCACTAGATGGACTCAAGGAGCTCCTTTCTGCTTATGGCAGAAGGCAATGGTGAATTGCAAGAGGTCTGAAGGATTTACTCACAAAATATTATCTCCTGCCTGGCAGGGCTGGCTACAGCTTCAGAGAGTACCCAAAGGCTTTCAGGGAATTCTTGTCACCCGCTGAGACTTTTGGTTCTTCCCGGGCTGCTGGTAAAAATAGACAGACTGTCTCTGACCTGGTGCTGATCTCCTCTGGATGATCTGTGTATCTCCAGGACTTCCTGTCTTGGCAGGAGGCTTTCAGGTGCAGGCAGGATGCAATGCCATGTGCAGTCTCAGCACGGTGTCACCCTGGCTGTGCAGGCTGATCGCGTGGAGACATTTAGAGCCTGTTCCTGGTAAACCTTTGGAAGGCAGTTTCCAGGCAGTTCAGGATATAAGGCAGTATGAATACAACAGCAGAGAGCATGGATATAATGGCAGAACACATTGTGTTATCTGCTCATCTCTTTTTATCTATACAGCCTGAGACTAATGGGCCTTTGGACACAGAATAGCCAATCAGAATGGCAGTTAGCAAAGTTTGACCATATTAGGTGAAGCCATAGGCTGCTTTACCCTTTTTAGAGCAGAACACAGGCCCTACACAAAGCATACACAAGCTGAGCCTGTGTACCTTGTTTACCACAGATTGTAAAGGGCCAGAGTCCCCAGACTCAGTGGCTCCAGGTTCTTTGTCCTCTTTCCTGTGGTTACTTCTCCCCAAAACAGAGAGGGGGAGAGCATAAAAACATGTTTGGGCAAGCCAGAACATGGATAAGCCTATTTTGGCCTGCTTAGACCTACCACAACACTTAGAAACCAATGAAAATGTAACTTCAAAATGCCAGTCGGCTACTTGGTGTGACTCACAGTCCAATTTATTAACATTAGATGTATAAGCACACAAGTGTAAATAGAAGTTAGAAGGCCAATGAGCACTCTGAACTTTCCCAGCATATCTCAATTACAAAACCACATGTGTTAAAAGACCGTGGCTGGGTGCAAAAGCACACACACAAAAAAAAAGCCTACAAACCAAAATAAACCAGTGCACGTAAATGATTTTTAAATTGGTGGTCTGCAATTTCCCTTGGATTCCAATGACAGCCAGGTCAAGAGAGTTTTTCAGGCTTGATTTGAACACAGAAAACTTCTGCTGACTACTGAAATTAGCAGTGTGAGTATTGAGTCAAACCTGTTAAATGCGAAATTACAATATTCCACTGAAATATTGCAGCAAATTACAATTACTATCATATCCCCTTGTAGATTCAGGTAATTACTGGAGAATTCCGTAACTTAGTGAGAGAAAAGGTTACAATAACAATGTAAAAATGACAAATATTCAAAGAATGATGATGAAGCAATAAAACTGAAGTTTTTTATGCCAGGAGTAAAGATAGTGGAAGTTGCTTTGTATCTTGGGTGTCTAAAAATTAAATGCTTAAGTGTGAGTGAGCTAGGCAGGCATTCTAGGTGCACTTCACAGGCAGTGAAGATAAAAGACCACTTCCAAAGGGCAGCTCATCTTATCCCAATATAACGTCTAGAAGAGGTAAGAGGAATCAATTTCTGTCTGTTGCTTATCTCTTTAGCTTTAATTGGATTGTGGGAGGATTACCTCGGATTTATACAAATTTGTGCTGTAGAAAGCACCAGATAACACTGCTAGGGTTTTACAGTGTGTTTTTGTATTACCTTTGCCTATATATTGGGTCTGTTTGCTTAATATGTATGGAAGACAGTGCATCTCCTTTCTCTTCTTTAGGAAGTGAAGGTTGAGCTTCTCCTCCATTCTCCTGAAGGAAAGGTCTCCACATCCATTAAGACCAAGCGCTGATAGACTCTATGATGAAGCATGAAACAACAATATCCCTTTTACCTGAGATTACACAATGGCCTAAAGGCTCACTGTCACACATGAAACCAGAAATAACATTGCAAAAGGACCTGAAATTGCCTTGACCATTCGCCAAAGATTAAACTAATCCAGTTAAACCATAAGATATAAATTTGAACATCCAGACTAAAACTATTCATAGAATCGTAGAAATCATAGAATGGTAAGGTTGGAAGGGACCTCAAAGATCATCTAGTTCCAACCCCCTGCCATAGGCAGGGACACCTCCCACTAGTACAGGTCATTCAAGACCTCATCCAACCTGGCCTTAAACACCTCCCTGGCCAACCTGTGCCAGTGTCTCACCACCTTCACTGCAAAGAACTTCCTCCTAACATCCAGTTTCAGTCTCCCCTCTGCCAGTTTAAACCCATTGCCCCTTGTCCTGTCATGCAAGACCTTATCAATAGTCCCTCCACAGCCTTCTTGTAGGGCCCCTTCAGATACTGGAAGGTCATTCTAAGGTCTCCTCCAAGGCTTCTCTTCTCCAGGCTGCAGAGCCTCAACTCTCTCAGCCTGTCCTCATAGCAGAGCTGCTGCAGTCCTCTCAGCATCTTCATGGCCTCCTCTGGACCCACTCCAACAGTTCAATGTCCTTCCTGTGCTTTCATTCACTAGCAGTAAAGTACATAAAATATCACATACAGAACCCAGATAAGATTTAAACACTTTAGCAACAATAATCACCCACTAGGCACAGAACCTGAGTTGATTTCATTGACCTTCTGCAATTTACATTTCTCTGTCAGAAATGATCTCCCATTAAATCTCTATAAGCAGTTCTGAAAATCTAAATTGAAACCCTGTTAAATATTGTGTGTGCATGCAGCCCAGACAGCCAACCGAGTCCTGGGCTGCATCAAGAGAAGCGTGACCAGCAGGGAGAGGGAGGGGATTCTCTCCCTTTATTCTGCTNATTCTATATTGTCCCCCTTTTTAGTGCCACCAATCTTATTTCTTATGTTATTTGGTAACACTACTGGAGGAGTATTTTAACATGGGATTTTTTGACCCATGTTTTGTAGTGATTTAACTAAAGGTGTCACAAACTTCTGTCTCAAGTGTAAACAAGAGCATAGCAAGTTTCACTGTTCTACCAAAAAATGGAATGTAAACCACACAAGTCTCTGAACTAAAAGCAACTAATGGCAAGGTTTGTGTGGAACAGGAAATTACAGTCTTCATTATTAAAGATTTATACAGGCAGCAAGAACACACTCTTAGATATAGAAGAGATATGTAAAAATGGGATTCAGGATCTTACATTGCATTTGGAATCTAACTTAAGAATGAATTTTTATATCCATGCCCAAAACATTTTTTCCTCATCATCTACCCTCTGGAAAGGTTAGGAGATGCATTCTTTTTAATCCATGAGTGATCAGATTTCCTTCCAAGGGTGCAAATGCTGTATTTCACTAAGGATGTGTGCTTTTTATAGCATAGAAAGGACTGATGCCACACAGAGCTTTTCTGACACATTTCCCTCCTCCAGTTCCTCTCTGTCACAAAGTAAGCCTCTGCCTTTTATTAAGCACTCAAAAAGAAAATAAAAGCATAGACTCTTAGAACAAAGACAATGCTGAGAGTGGCCACCTGATTGGGTAAATAGGAAAGGTAGAGAGAGGTAGGAGAAAAAACAGGGCACAATAGGGATTTCTTCTCTTATACTGTGTGCCTAGGATCATAGAGAATGTTCTGGTACTTTAAGTCCCAGCATCACACAGTAAGCCCTCATTCCCAGCTGTCAAAGCCATGAAAGTAGCAATCACAAGCTTCTGGAGGTTAAACTCCTCAAGACAGCTGAAGGCCTTCATGGAAAGTATATTTGAACATCACTTTTCTTTTTACGTAATATATTTCTTTCACTGATCTTGCAGCTAAGCTTGTCCTGGCTGCTTAAGCAAAAAGGAAAGGAAGAAAGGACCCAACATCTTTTGTTTGCTGCCACTACTACCTTCCTATGTAGTATTGTTTTCTTTATTCTTGTGTTTTAGTCTGCACAGTCTTCTACATTTGGAAAATATTCCTTTGGACCCTTAATCCCTGTAAGCAATGGACCTCACTGCAAAAGCCACTATTTCCCAAAATCTGAATCTCAACACAGAAGGAAGAAAAAGTGTGAGGAGTGACAGTGGTAGTGGGTGAATGTATGAAATTTGCATAAAGGAAGCAAAAAGAGCACCCTTTATATTGCTTGAGGCAGCTCATTTGAGTTCCTGAGTTTTGAAGAACATAATGAATGAAAAGTGATGAATTGATGTCACAACTCAGTTCTGAGGATAAGAATGTAGAAGTCACTTTTCAACATCCTATCTGTTCAATAATAACAATCTCATTGACAAAGTTCACCAGAGGAGGATCAGGATTCTCTTTCCTGACCAAAACTGTATGTACTTCTTTTACTCAAGTGGTTTTTTTCCTACACTAAACACTACTCTACAGAAGAATAAGCTACTTTTTCATGATATTTTTTTTGTAATCTGGAAAATGAAAGATTGTAGTATTGTTTGTTCAACTTAAGCTTATTCTTTGTCCAGTCACAACTTCTGAGCAATGTGTTCAACACTGGCACTACCACTAGTAAGAACTCAGAATGTGTGATCTCATTTATATGAAGCTTAACAACAGTAGATGTGACTTCTGACACTTTAGCAGTAAATTTTAATGCAACTGACAAGAGTACAGCTGTTTTTCAAAGGTTGGAACAGTTAAAAGCTGCTTAATTGCTGAATTTTTAAACTATTAAATGCTGCTTAATTGCTGAATTTTTAAACTATAGAAGATATTGTTGGGGCTAGAAGATACATAGATGTATAGAAGATATAGTTGGGGCTCTGCAGCCTGGAGAAGAGAAGGCTTCCAGGAGACCTTGGAGTAGCCTTCCAATATCTGAAGGGGGCCTACAGGAAGGCTGGGGAGGGACTATTGGCAAGGTCTTGTAATGCCAGGACAAGGGGCAATGGGTTTAAACTGGCAGAGGGAAGATTTAGACTGGATGTTAGGAGGAGGTTGTTTGCAGTGAGGGGGGTGAGACACTGGCACAGGTTGCCCAGGGAGGTTGTGGCTGCTCCCTCCCTGGAGGGGTTCAAGGCCAGGTTGGAGGAGGCTTTGAGTGACCTGTACTAGTGGGAGGTGTCCCTGCCTGTGTCAGGGGGTTGGAACTAGATGATCCTTGAGGTGACTTCCAATCTTACCATGCTATGATTCTATGATTCTATATTGTTTTGCATATAGAAGCACAAGAGGCCATATGCTTGCTTGATGTTTGGGGGAGGAAAAAAGAAATATATATAAAATATCTGTTGCCAAAGCTTGCAGAAATCTCATGTATCACTATGGAAAGGTAAGAAACCCAGACTATTTCTAGTGCAATAAAAGTTTATTTTATGTTCCATTCTCTCTAACAATAGCTGCTATTGCTTCAAATCTCTGTTAGCAATAAAAAGGGGCACAAAATAATCCAGCACATTACTTTTTTACATCAAATGTGATTTCTCAAAAGAAATTCCAACTACCTTCCAATGAAGACAAAAGTTGCATGCAGGATGGATATGGATCAGAGCTCAGAGTAAGGAAATAATAGGCTTATAAAAATCAATATCTGCAAGTAGAAACTGCATTCAACAAAAAGGAGCCTATGGGGAAAATGTCTCTTGAAACATTTATGTACTAAACAACACCTTTGTGAATCAAATTTATAGCAGGATCTGCTATGTCAATAGCAAAATATCAGAAAGAGGGAGAACAATTTTTTTTTTGTAGAATGGAGCCCACAAAATAACAGTTTCAAGCTGCACAAAAAATGGATTTTGTTTCAGGGAAGGGTAGGAACCTGCAAAGACTGTTTCTTGCTTTGCTGAATGCATTTACTTTCCAGGAAAAAAAAGCAAAGGATATTTAATATAATCGTGAGCAATTTCTGTCAGCAAAATTAATTCTACTGAAGTTGCTGTCTCATCCTTTTCTTTCTGAATTCCATTAAAAAGCAAGGAATAGTAACTTGAATTAGATTTAAAAAAAAAAATAAATACTATGACATGAGGGGAAAATTCACATGGAAAAGCTTTGATCCTCCAGATTTTCATGTCCCAAATTCAGTCTTGCCTGAGAGGGAAGGGCAAGCAACAGAGGCACATTTCTTCAAATTGAAAGGTTTTTAAAAGGAATTAAAAGGATTAGATCCAGCTAATTTTATTCTATGCCAATGTCCTAAGAACAGTTATACATTTATATATACACACATATAGGTTCTGGGGAGGGTGCTGGGTTTTTTTTTTTTTGGNAATAATAGGCTTATAAAAATCAATATCTGCAAGTAGAAACTGCATTCAACAAAAAGGAGCCTATGGGGAAAATGTCTCTTGAAACATTTATGTACTAAACAACACCTTTGTGAATCAAATTTATAGCAGGATCTGCTATGTCAATAGCAAAATATCAGAAAGAGGGAGAACAATTTTTTTTTTTGTAGAATGGAGCCCACAAAATAACAGTTTCAAGCTGCACAAAAAAGGGATTTTGTTTCAGGGAAGGGTAGGAACCTGCAAAGACTGTTTCTTGCTTTGCTGAATGCATTTACTTTCCAGGAAAAAAAANTTTGGGGGTGTGTGTTTGCTTTGTTTTGTTTAATTCAGTGTAATAGAGAGTCTGTATGGAATATGAAAGCATATCTTAAAAAAAGGAAAAAGACCCACAAAAACAACCATCAAAAAAAAAACCCCAACTAAATAGGGAGGACAAGCCTGTACCCATACTAAATCCTAATTTTGTTGATGCCTAATTTGGAAAATTATGCTCCCTGCTACATTTCTATTTTTATCATTTTATGAAGTCACCTAGGTTACCTACTAAGACTGTTATTAAATTGAAATATTGCTAACTTAATATATTAATGTCTCATTTATTGATGATATTTCAAATTTATACCTCCTTGGCTTGGCTGCAATAGTCAGAGCTATTTTAAAAGACCCAAGGCTGATTCTCTCAGTCTAGGAATTTAGTGTGTATCTAAATCACCATTAAGACTTGAAGACTTAAACATATTTACAACAGTCTGAAGTTTACAAGCTGATTCTCAGTTTAACAATGTGTAAATCAAATTGAGTTCCATCTAACTAATGTTTAAGTTATAATGGAAAAGCAGAGAATATTTATCCCATGTGTTCCCTTCACTTGCTTCATGAAAACTGATTTCTACTTGTGTATGTTTTCTAAAGACAAAATGATCTGAAGCTACCTACTCCTGAGTTCCAGCTATATCCACCTGAATCATATTTCATCCCAACACAACTTAGAGTACTACATTTCTGAAAATGTTTTATCTGTAGCAGGTAAACTCTTTACAGAATCATAGAATCATAAAATGGTAAGGGTGGAAGGGACCTCAAAGATCATCTAGTTCCAACCCCCTGCCACAGGCAGGGACACCTCCCACTAGAACAGGTCACTCAAGGCCTCCTCCAACCTGCCCTTGAACCCCTCCAGGGAGGGAGCAGCCACAACCTCCCTGGGCAACCTGTGCCAGTGTCTCATCACCCTCACTGCAAACAACTTACACCTAATATCCAGTTTCAATCTCCCCTCAGCCAGTTTAAACCCATTGCCCCTCATCCTGCCATTACAAGACCTTGTCAATAGTCCCTCCCCAGCCTTCCTGTAGCCCCCTTCAAATACTGGAAAGCTACTCTAAGGTCTCCTGGAGGTCTTCTCTTCTCCAGGTTGCAGAGCCCCAACTCTCTCAGCCTGTCCTCATAGCAGAGCTGCTGCAACCCTCTGAGCATCTTCATGGCCTCCTCCGGACCCTCTCCAACAGTTCAATGTCCTTCCTATATTATGAGTTATTAGTTATGAGTTTACTGAATAAATAATTTGCTTCTGAAAGATATATATTTTTTTTTTAAAAAAAGAAAATTTTAGCACTTCAGCTTTCAAAATACTGAAATATAAAGCTTTGACAAGTCCTAACGTGACTATTAACATCTAAGTACAATGAAAACTGCTATGGTCCAGATACAGTTGCATGCTTAAGTATCAAATTTTCCACTAAAAATCATAATTATATTGTTTATTTGCTGCTTCTCTAATACAGTTTTGCTTTTGCTTTGGTAGGAGTAATTTTAGAAAGTAATTTTAAAATGCTACTTTTCTTTACTTTCAAAACCAAATAATTATGGTTTTTATTATATATCCATTGAAAGCATTTGCAGAACTCTTATAGCTTCAGAGGATGGAATTTCTCCACATTATACTGCTGCAATATGTTGTCTTTGTTTTTGATATTTGGCACTGAATATGATACTAACAAAATAAAAATGATGCTGGAAGAATCCTGTGAGCTTTTTGGAAATGAAGGTCATTGCAGCAAGGAAAGCTTTTCACCCCTATTTTAATTTATACAAGCTAAAATTTGCTATATACTCGTGCTTATATTCTGAGGCATTCATGATGTTTGAGAATAACCATTTATCAGTCATAATCTAATTGGCCTCACTAAATTGCTAGCATCACTTAGACTGTCATGGAAGAAACTAATACTTGATATGAATGCAAATGAAACAATGAGGAATCCTACCAGAAAAAAATCTTCATGAAGGAAAAGGAATCCTTCACAGACACAGACATTACTGTGTGCAGTTCTGGAGCCCCCAGCACAGGAAGGGCATGGAAGTGTTGGAGCGCGTACAGAGGAGGCCACCAAGATGCTCAGAGGGCTACAGTAGCTCTGCTCNTAATGAGGAATCCTACAAACTGGAAAAAATCTTCATGAAGGAAAAGGAATCCTTCACAGACACAGATGTTATTTAGCTGATTACTATGGGAAAAAAAAAACCAAAAAAACAACTTTGCAAAGGGTACTGACCACGACATTCTTTGACATTGAAATTTCTCCTGGTTAGAACAATGTCAATCTCCGTAACTGATTGGTAACAAATACAGACAAATGCACCTTGTTATGTAAAAAAATCAAAACAAAACAAAAACATGAATAAAAACTCCTCAACCAAAACCAAGCCAACACCTTCATTTGCCTGCAATAATCCTAGTTGTGCATCTGTATGTCATTACAAAAATGGCACCTAACTTTCAACTTTGAATCCCATGAGAAACTCTGGTCTTTCTAGGTGCCAAACAAAATAGAAATGTCAAACAGATGTTGGTACAAATGTGCCCTTTCTTCTTTGTGGATCCGAACTATCCACTTTGCTAGTGGCATCTGGAGACAGAGTAAAAATGCATCTTGAAGCCAAAGGTATAACATTAATGGCTTCAGTTTGTTCAGCAATGTGTAATTTCACCTGCCCTCACCAATTTTTCTCCCCTCTACATATCTGTATGGCACTTTGTAAAACAGTTCAATCTTGAAGGGAGGGACAGAGGAAAATGAGGGTGCTTTTTCACCTTTATTTTGATCCTTATTTATGTTTTACTCCTTCATTGAATTCTGCAAATGTAAATCTGTCTTTCGTGCCTGTTCATTTAAAATATTTCTGTCACCAGAATGGTATCATTTTCAAGTGGATTTGGAACTAGTCCATTCTATTTTGCTGACAATGTTGTATGCAAAGCATACCAGAAATGACAGGCCTACTGTTACTGAACAGATCTGTCTTAATCTGTCTATAGATTTTTCTTATTATCCAGTAGTCTCTAGGGGAAAAGAAAGATTAAATAAAACTCTTTACTAGATAGGAGTCTGAAACTTACACAGAAAATTGTACATTTGCAATTATCATGCCAAAACCTCCCTTCTTAACCTCACTCATTTCTTTCAGGAGGATTCTGTCTGCCTTTGAAGTAGGCAGACAGAAGGATGGAGTCCAAAATAAGTTAAAGTAAATGCTGCTCCAGCTTGAAAGACTTTTTTTTATCACCTTCACTAAGAAAATCCTCTGACATAACAGGCTTTCTTTCAGCATCATTAGCTCTTAACAGGTGGCCAGCATTTGCCACATGTTTTTAAAACATAACCTCTTTGCAGAGGTTGAGGATCACAAGAAAAAGTACTACAGAAGGCTACATTTAAAATGATACTTATAAGTGAAACGGTTCTCCAGGGAACATTTAGAGAAAGCCAACAGTCCTGGGCAATGGTCATTAAGATGCTGTTCTGGAAATTGAACATAAAATACACAATCATGCAGTTGATTACAATGCAGATACACACAAAAATACATCTAAAAAAAAAAGTGTTCAGGATTTTTCCCTCTTTACTACAACATTTAAAGATTTAATCTGATTTTTTCTTACCGTCTTGCAGCACAGTAGTGTAAAAAATGTGGATTAAAAAAAAACCCCAAAAAAGTTACTAGGCAAGGTAGTCATTACCTTCCCTCTTGGCTCTGCATCTATAAAAGGTGACTTATTTAAAAGTTAGCTATTTATTGGATGTACTTTGTTTTATTGCCACTTTTAATGCTTTCTGTTTTCATACTGTCTGTAGTTACTACTCACATGTTAACACTGCTAGCAGCAGCGCCTGTGGCCCAAGCAACAATTGTTATTGCATGACATAATGGCTTGTATTTAAGATGACATCTCAATAATGCATTACATCTCAATTACACTGCAGTCCAAACGGTACTCATAAAAGCAAACCTTCTCAATATAGAACACCCCCTGGTGTGAGTAGAGAAGCTGCCTACTTGTTTGGTTATGACTGATAGCTGTATGCTACCAAAGAAGAACATATTCTTTTCACAGAGCTGCTTAATAACATACACAGAAATCTTAGCAAACTTCATTAAATTCACACAAGTTGTGTGTCTCTAGGGAGGAGAAGGAGGAAGAATTAATTTCAGCACTCTGTGCCCCAGGAGGTCTTAAAGAATTTCTTGATAACACCATGGACATATGCAATTTCAAGAGTTTTGCAGCTATAAAAAGACAACTTAAGCCTAATGAACATCTTCCAGCCTTGCTGATACTGTGATCTTTTATTGCAATTCACAAGTAAAAGCTAGATAGGATGATAAACCTAATGTTCATTATAGATGATTATATTAATATAATTAATAATATATAATAATGGTCATTATCATTTGCATTATAGAATGCAAAGTACAGGATTTTTGTACATTTGAGGATGCTTTCCCAATATATTGGAACAAAATCATTTTCTTTCTGTGACCAATTAATAAAATCTGCTCATGTTTTACTTTCAGCAGCTATGAAGTATGTCTGAGTATTCCAGTGGGTGACTACACCCTCACATGGGTGTTTCAGAGACTTCCCATGACACAGTGTGCTGGCATTACAGCACCAGGAGTTGTGGGAGGGAATGCCTTTGAACTTCCTTTTCTCTTGTTTGACCTGAACACCTGCATCCTGGATGGTATCTCTCCAAGTTCGTCATGACAGTCCGATAGGAAATGGTGATCATAACAGATTCATTGAAGTCCTGCACACTAAAAGGAAATAAGGACAGGTCTCACATGAGCAATAGCTCTTTGTGCTGTGCTCTTCAAAAAAGAATACTGAACTATTGTAAGTAAAATAACTTGTAAAATTGGTGTGACTTTAACAAAGAGCAGCGTAAGATATTTTTTTCCCCTCTTTCTCACTAATGCTGGCAATTTGTTTTAAGGATACAGTTTTGTGTATGTGATTTTACTTATATAAAAATTACATATACTCTGTACTTTTTCAACTAAGACATATATAAAACTATACTCATTTATGCTTTACGCCAGGCATGAAGTTAACAGCAGAATTATTTATCATCTAGTAGGTCTGATTCTTGTTTCTTGCTTTCTGAATTTGAAAGGAGCCCATAAGATTCCTAAGGCTGATAAAAGAAAATTGCACAGGTAGTTAAACTATCCCATTGAACCAGGAAAAAAGTATGAGGAGGTCAAGGAGAAAATACAGGACAGATGGATAATAGCACTGACTTTCGCCCAAGGGGGCAAGTATAAATTTGGATGTATGTGCTGAGTGAACTGGAGAGACAGAACATTTGTCTACCCTGGCAGTCTGAAATTTGCTGGTAAAGTAACCACATGTCTAACCAGGGAAACTTCAAGGTGAATGACACAGAAAATGACACCTGCCAAGATCTTCAATCATTCTCCAGAAGTTCAAAGTTCTGCTGCAGTGGTTTGATACCGTATTTGCTTTCAGGGACTGGATTTCACCTGATTATGAACTGCCCTTACATTACAACTGTCTGCTGCTTTTTGAAGACTGTAAGGTACTTTGATCCATGAAGCAATAGTTCACTGTTCAAATGTTATAAAATGCCCAAATCTTTAAGAGATAAGAGATAACATCTTAAGGGTGTTGTCTGAGAAAGGATGCTAGACAAAGAATGAGGATTCATTTCATGATAAATGAAGCAAGAAACATAAAATGCCTCTACTGTTTCTAAGGCTAGGTAACTTAAAATCAATCTGCAAAATGTTAACATTATCAAAAGGAAAAACATTGGGAAAACACCCCAGGACAAACAGTGTCCTTTTGAATTTGTTATTTTTAAGTATTTTTCTTTTTTTTCTTTTTTTTTTTTTTTTTTNTCTCTTTCTTTTTCTTTTTCTTTTTCTCTTTGTTTTTCTTTTTCTTTTCCTTTTTCTTTTCCTTTTTCTTTTCCTTTTCTTTTTATTTTTCTTTTTTTTTTAGTAGGTATTTTGATTAAAGGAAATAAAATTGTAAAGAACAGTTGTATTTCATTTATTCTGCCCACATTCTTCAGTTATATAGAGATAGAAATTATAGAAATGCCTGAAGCTTGTCAGATAATGTAGCTCTGTTTTAATTTAATCTTTAGTTCAACCTTAGCTCACTGAGAAAAGTCTTTACAGACCTTTGTGTGCTAATTATAACTCTTCAAAAGTATTACCACATGTCCAGAGCTGTCCAAGCACAGAAAAATGTGAAAGAGCAGTGGATATAAAGGTACAGTTAGATGATATGCCTGAATTGAAGACAATCCTTTTGTTTTCTTCCTGCTAAACAGGCAGAATTCTGCTTTCCCCATCTTTCCATGTCTAAATCATTCATATTTCTATATTTTTTTTACTGCACACATAAAATCAGATTAAGGCCCATGAACACTTTGAGAAGAGATTACAAAATGGAAGTTCATAATGAGAGGTGATTCATTACAAACTAATAATTCTTAATGAGAAAGGAAACAAGGAACTTACTAGTTTATACTGAAAAGTTATTTTAAAGATTGCTGTGCACTCACTCCTACTCTGCAGGGCATTCATTCATCTCAAACAGGTTACTCAGGCTTCACCCAGAAGTCTGGGTTCCTGTGTGGACACAGATAGTGGGATATGCCTTAATTAAAAAAACATATGGGATAAGCATTTAGGCTTTCAGATCAACAAAGACAAATATTTCAGATGTCTAAGTAGGATAGGGAGGATATTTCCAAACTGCTCCTCCAGATAGCCTTTCCTCAATACTTTGCCTTTCTCAATACTTTGCCAGGAGTCTCTCTCTTTGGAAGTCATTGAAAGCTTTTGTTGTTATCTTTTGTTGTTTTCTTTTTTTTTTTTTTTTTTTTTTTTTATCACAATTGAATTGAAATCACTGAAATTCAGAATTTTAGAAAAACTGTTTATCAATAGGGAAAGAAATAAGTTTTTTTTTTTTAAAATACTTTCTGCTTCTCCTTGCAGAGTTTAAATTGAGCTTCTCTTAGTTATCTTCCTCCCCAGCTAATAACATTCTAAATATCTGGTCCTGAAAGTAAGAAACTCCAACTGAGGAAAAAAAAAAACAAACCTGCTTCCTAATCTTTATTTTAGTCAGTTTTTGCATTTATTTTTGACTTGTAAAGCCAACCAACCAACCAAAATGAAACAAAAAACCCAACAAAACAAAAAAAAAGAGCAACCCAAACCGACCAACCAACCACCCAACCAAAAATTCTGATTAAGAGACATGAAAGTGCAAGCATTCTTAAATACACATTATGACACGTGCACACACAAACACACACAAGCCTGATCAAAGGAAAGAAGCAATCTTAAACAGAGAAGATAACCTGCTGAATCATCTGTGGAATTCCATATGGATGTAAACAGGTCCTTACTTTATGGTACATCAAAATTGCTTTATCTCAGCTTAATTACTGACAGATACTTGAAAAGCAACAAAAATAACCAAGGTTACAAATACTTGCAGAAAGGAAAGCATTGGATGCTTTGGCTGAAATCACCTTAAAGCTGTTCTATTTTATATCTTTGCATTTTACTTTAAAGGAAATTAAAGTTGTCATAGAATCATAGAATGGTTTGGTTTGGAAGGGACCTCCAAAGATCGTTCAGTCTAACCCACTTGCAGTCAGCAGAGACATTGTCCATTAGAACAGGTTGCTTAGAGCCTTGTTAAATCTCACCTTGATTCCTCCAGGGATGGGGCATCAAGTAGCTCCCCATGGGCAACCTGTTCCAGTGTTTCACCATCCTCACTGGAAAGAACTTCCTCCTAACATCCAGTCTAAATCTCCCCTCTGCCAGTTCAAACCCATTACTCCTCATCCTATCACCACAAAACCTTGCAAATAGTCCCTCCCTGCCCTTCCTGTAGGCTGCCTTCAGATACTGGAAGGCACTACAAGTTCTCCTCCAAACCTTCTTTTCTCCAGGCTGAAGAGCCCCAACTCTCTCAGCCTGTCCTCATAGCAGAGCTGCTGCAGTCCTCTGATCATCTTTGTGGCCTCCTCTGGACTCGCTCCAATAGTTCCATGTCCCTTTTGTGCTGGGGGCTCCAGAACTGCACACAGGACTCCAGGTGGGGTCTCACGAGA
>WBNM01035075.1:0-10994 GCA_013399055.1 Ramphastos sulfuratus
ATTGATGAAAAGATTACCTATGCCCCTGATCCCTCAAGTACTTTTCCCTGTGCCTTGAAGTCTCTTTTGATTGCTTTTAGACCTCTGATATCAACCTCATCATTTCCCATCTGTATAACCAACAAGGGATAGTGATCAGAGGGATGCACTACATTAGGCAGCCTTCTGGTAACATNATGCACTACATTAGGCAGCCTTCTGGTAACATTCCTGACCCAGGTCCCAGGGAGGCAGCAGACTTCCCTGTGGGAGGGGTCCGGCTGGCATATGAGGCCTTCTGTTCCTTTCAGAAGAGAGTCACCAATAACAATTACCCTCCTCTTTTCCTTTGGGTACAAATACTGACGTGAGGGGGGGGCTGACTTACTTTAGCCAGCCTCCCCAGATGGTATTACTTCTGCTTCCAAAACCACCTCACCCTCAACCTCTAGTGCCCTATATCTGTTGTGCAGGGGCAACTGAGGGGGTGAGAGGGGCTGGAAGAGATTTCCCTTGCCCCTTCTGACAGGCAGCTGTATCCATTCCCCTCTGTTTCTGGGGTCACCTCCCTCTGCTAAGGGGATCTGCAGAGGCTTGTGCCACGAATCTAAGTCTTTTTCACATTCCCTTTTAGCCCTTAGCCTTTCCACTTTGTCCTTCAGTTCAGCCACTAGGTTAAGCAGACTGTTGACCTGCTCACACCTAATGCAGGCTTTGTCTCTGCCACCCTCAACTTCGAGTCCCAGGCTCCAACACTCATCACAGACAGTTGCTGGGACGCCTGCATGCCTACACATGGGCTCTGTTTTGGTACCCACAGTTTTACAAACATCTTTGACCAAGTTTTAACCATGCCTCACTTCCTTCAATGAATGAACTGATGGGTTTTGGTTGGGCGTGGTTTTTTGTTTTGTTGTTTTTTCCACGGCGCGCTGCTGGCTGGGTTCAGCAGAGGAAGCAGAAGCTGCTGTCTTCCAGAAAGCGAGCCTCGTGCCGCTGCTTCTCCACGTTTAAACCACCCGCGCGCCCAGCACCGCCCCTGCTGCGTCACTCTCTCGACCGTGCACATTTGCCACATATCTTGCCATGCCTGACGCTTCCCTGCCACATTCTGGGATTCTCCGTTCGGAGACCCCCAAGGTAAAGAAAAAAAGAAACACAAGAAAAAGAGCTTCCATAAAGCTTCCAAAAAAACCCTTAGTGATGTGTCCAAATGCCGAGCATCTAAGTNGGATCTGCAGAGGCTTGTGCCACGAATCTAAGTCTTTTTCACATTCCCTTTTAGCCCTTAGCCTTTCCACTTTGTCCTTCAGTTCAGCCACTAGGTTAAGCAGACTGTTGACCTGCTCACACCTAATGCAGGCTTTGTCTCTGCCACCCTCAACTTCGAGTCCCAGGCTCCAACACTCATCACAGACAGTTGCTGGGACGCCTGCATGCCTACACATGGGCTCTGTTTTGGTACCCACAGTTTTACAAACATCTTTGACCAAGTTTTAACCATGCCTCACTTCCTTCAATGAATGAACTGATGGGTTTTGGTTGGGCGTGGTTTTTTGTTTTGTTGTTTTTTCCACGGCGCGCTGCTGGCTGGGTTCAGCAGAGGAAGCAGAAGCTGCTGTCTTCCAGAAAGCGAGCCTCGTGCCGCTGCTTCTCCACGTTTAAACCACCCGCGCGCCCAGCACCGCCCCTGCTGCGTCACTCTCTCGACCGTGCACATTTGCCACATATCTTGCCATGCCTGACGCTTCCCTGCCACATTCTGGGATTCTCCGTTCGGAGACCCCCAAGGTAAAGAAAAAAAGAAACACAAGAAAAAGAGCTTCCATAAAGCTTCCAAAAAAACCCTTAGTGATGTGTCCAAATGCCGAGCATCTAAGTGGTACTCGATCTCTTCCTGGAGAGAAAATACACATGTATGAAAATTAAATCCTCATTTATGTCCTCACTTAGGTTACTGAACTGTGAAGGTATTTCCCATTTTCCTTACTGTCTTGTTTTTACTGTCAAAACTGGCTTCATCTGAACCTTTTTTGCCTTTTCAGCACCAGCAATCATGCTATTCTCATCAGCATATTTACTGCTAGTTTGAGTTGCTTAAAGATACAATCAGTATTTTATTTCAGACTTAGGAACCTTTCCTTTATTAGTAACTAAATTGGACTTTAAATACAGTTGGTAGTTTGTGCGAAAATACACCTCAGCCACTCTCGTTCATCACCAGCAGTCCACCTTGTCAGTTGTGGGGTAATCCTTTTCTCTTCCCTCCGTTAGCACAGCACTCTGCTGCAGGAAACTATTTCAGTGCACATTACAGCAACTCCTGTGCACTATACAGAAGGAGAACTGCACATACTGTTTCAGCTGTGCACAGCATTACTCTGTACCATTCTGTGCTGCTTTCCTCTCTTGTCCGTTATCTGTACTAACCGTGATCACTGCCTCAAAGGGAGGCATCTCTCTGGTTTGCTGTTATCAGCTATAATCCCAACCTTGGAGGACATAGAGCTTTCCCTGTGTCTGCCCTGTGCCAAATTTCTCTCCCACTGCTGCAGATGTGGAACACCTCACAGTGGGAGAAATTCAGTGTATTTAGTGGCACATTTCATAGCTTTATATGCAGAGAAGGCTATGGGAGGCTGCATGTGCAAGAGAGTGCACACAAAGGACAGTTGGATAGGGAAAAGGGCAGAGAAATGGCACAGTCATGGAAATTAGAGGCAAATGAAACAAAAAAATCTAGGGGAGAAGTGAAAAAGGTAGCAGGATAAAAAGCTATGTGTGACCATTTCCAGTCATTTGAAGGCCTGGGAACAGTCACTAGCTGCAGCCTTTTTCCTCTTTCATCTTTCATTTGAGGTAGGAGCAGGCAATAGAGATCTGATAGTATTAGAAGAGGGTAAAAAACGGAGGAAATGCTCTCTTGAATGTGACTGGGTGTTTTCTGGTAGACATACAGCTGGTTTGTCAGAGAACACCATTTGCTCTGCTAGAAGGGAGAGCCCTCTGGGAACTGCGTGCATGGGAAACATTGCAGGTGTGAGCTCAGTCACTGCAGTGGGCATACCTTTACATTTATACTAGCAGTTCTTAGCTGTGAAAAGGATGCTTTCATTTATATTTCTCACTTATAGTTGTGTACCAAGCTGGGTTCGTGCCACAGGCAAATGTGTTGGCATGTCATGAGTCTTAAATTAATTTTTAATGCACCAATATTTTTTTAACTGAATTGCCGTAACTCAACTCGATGATCCATTTTGTAGTGTGATTGTAACAAAGTGTCAGCAAACAAGACCATCAGTATGTTTCACTTTTACCTTTTCTCATTTCTCAAACTGCTACAGGCACAGCTGATTGCACAGTCCATAGGTCAAGCATTTAGTGTGGCCTACCAAGAATTTCTGAGGGCAAATGGAATCAACCCAGAAGACCTTAGCCAGAAGGAGTATAGTGACTTGCTTAATACCCAGGACATGTACAATGATGACCTGATTCACTTCTCCAAATCTGAAAACTGCAAAGATGTATGTCTCCTTTTTTACTTTTCGTAATGGCATTAAGCTGCACTGTACCACTTGCAAGCTCATGCTGGCAGAAATCAGAAAACCATTAACAATTCCTATAAATGACCTCAATAACTCTTGAGTATCCTCCCAACTAGGACACTCTGTCAAGAATTCTGTTTCAAAGGCAAATGGTGAACTCAAAATTTATCATCAGTGAAATTATTTACATCTGTTTGTGTTCTTTTTTACAAAACTATTTTCAGACATGTTTGAAAACAGTTTTAAAATAGATGAACAGTTTAATACCATTTAGCAGGTTACAGTAAGCGGTATAAAAATTATAGAGGCACGAATGCTTGCAAGAGTGGCCAATTCCTGATTTTAAAGAACTTTGTTTGCAGCTTGGTTAATATACACGAGCCAGTGTACTACTGGAACAAGTAGTGGTTTCTCAATCCAATCACAAACTCTTGGGGTCTTTTCCAGTTTAGCTTTGTCTGCCAAAGCCCGTGGCACCAGGGTTTCTTGCACTCTCAGTTTTTCTGGTCGTATGCAAGAAATAAGTTGTGAGGAATGTTATGCACTAAACAAAATCTGTATTATATAGGGTTAGTTGTCACATTTCAATACAAATGGAAAGTAGAAAAATGTATATTCAATTTTCTTTTGCTTTTGAATAAGGAAAGCAATTTGTAAATAAGGAGCGATGTATGTTTATTGATTATATGAATGTTTGGAGCTGGAGAGGGGACTGTTCAGTCATTTCCATAGGTTTGAAGAATCTTTGTTTGAAACACTTTTTCCTATGACACAGATTTACATTGAAAAACAAAAGGGAGAAATCCTAGGTGTGGTGATCGTGGAATCTGGCTGGGGATCCATTCTGCCTACAGTTATCATAGCCAACATGATGCACGGGGGACCAGCAGAGAAGTCTGGGAAGCTAAACATAGGGGACCAGATCATGTCAATCAATGGGACCAGTTTGGTTGGTTTGCCACTCTCAACATGTCAGAGCATTATTAAGGTATGGAAAGTGTTTCCTGACGTTACACATTGTAAAACAATTACATAATGGGAAAGCAGAAAGTATGGAACTCCTAAGTAAATTCCTATGGAATGTATGGGTGGCACTTTCTCTTTTATGATCTTTAAGCTACAGTAGGAATTATGCCACACAATTTTCTGACTCACATAAAGAGAGGTTTGCCGTTTACTTTTACAAAGACTATGTGCAGAACTTCCCTCCACAACAGAATACTTTGTTCAAAAGGAAGATATTAACAGATACACTTAAATTTTTTTTAGACAAATGAGGGTGCAGGTGCTTAATACTGTTCTAGGTCATATTAGCTCTCTGTATGCCTCCTACTCTCTGGTTGAAATAGAGCTGGTACTTTTTGTTGCTGTTTACAACACTCAGCCTTTGAATTAGGGGTGTACTTGTCCTCTACAGAAACCTTCCCTGAGTTACTCAAAGCTTCTCTTCATTCTGGAGAAGAGAAGACTAAGAGGAGATCTTATCAATGTGTATGAATATCTGAGGGATGAGTGTCAAGTGGATGGGGCCAATTTCTTTTCAGTGGTGCACAGCAGTAAGACAAGGAGCAATGGGTGCAAACTTGGACATAGAAGGTTTCGCCTCCACATGAGGAGGAGCTTCTTTACAGTGAGGGTGACAGAGCACTGGAACAGACTGCCCAGAGAGGTTGTGGAATCTCCTTCTCTGGAGATTTTCAGAACCTGCCAGGAGGCATCCCTGTGTGCTCCCTAGGTGATCCTGCATTGGCAGGGGAGGTTGGACTCAGTGATCTCTGGAGGTCCCTTCCAACTTCTAATGTTCTGTGGTTCTGTCATTTGGCTTAATGGGGTATTTTAACTAGGAGAGAATTTTTGTAATTATCAAAAAAGCATGTGACTGCAAAAAGCATACATGCCAGCTGCAACTGAAAAGTGTCTTTGGTAGCTATAGCATATAAGGGAGCAGGCATTTAAATGTCAGAGCTGGAAAGATAGATTCACTAGGGAATGTACGAGATGAAGGTGTATGGACTTTATTGTTTATCAGAATATTTCCACAGAGTTCCTGCAAATCATAGTATGTAGATGTGTGCAAATGTGGTGGTGATGTGTACTATGCAGAAACTTTCCTTGGATTTCTAAGAATATGCCTGTTAAACATACTTGCTTAATTATTTAAGCAACTTTCTGGTAACGAGTTGGATTATGTAAGCCTTTTTTGGCATTTTTTTACTATTTCAAATTGCAAAGTTTATTTTACATTTACAAAGTAGGGTTTGAGGGGTTTTTGTGTCCATTGATAAGTTTTTTAATACTTTAGTGAAGAAGTTTTCTGTAAAGACTTCCTGTTCTGGTTTCCAAAAATGTTAATGCTGAATACCAAGGAATACTAGACACAGAAGTCACTGAGCAAGCCATTTTAGATTCAGCGAGTAGGAATGATACCCTGGAAGTGTAGCATAATAAAAACATAGCAAAAAAGATTCTTACAGTTGTGAAGGAAGGAAAAAAAAATATTAAATACCTTTGTGTCCGTTTCAGTGGAAGAAAACTCCACAAGCTTAGGCTAGGTTAGCCATACTTTTCCCACATTGTTTTATTTCTAAAACTGTGATGAGTTACACTTCAGAGCCAGTTCAGGAGTTTCATTCTGCTCATCTCAAAACAGAAAGCACCAGCTTTGCTTTTCCAGCTTCTGCAGACCTTTCTTTTTCTCTCTGATGCTTCCTGCTGTTGCCACAGGGCCTGCTAACCATTTGTTTTGTCCTTCTAAAGAGAAGACAGTCTGTATGTTTGTAGCTTTTCATGATACATCTGGAGCTGTTCGTATAGCACTTTTGGTAACAGGTGTATATACTACTGAATGATCTAAGCACATCTAAATGTGGCAGAAATATGTGAGAATTTCTGATTTCTTCAGCATTCTATAAGGACTCCTAGGACAAGAATATTTTGTAGATAAGAAAAATATTTTGCCAGCACTTCAAAGAGATAGCTTCGTATTATGGATGTAGTCTCTGCCATAAAGCAATTGCAAACTGACACATTTGGTGGTTGTTTCCTAATTGGATTTGCTATGTGTATCTTTTTCCATAAGCATCTGGTGCTGGCTACTGTAAGAACCAAACATAGGGACTAGGCAAGCAAACAAGCTGGTCAAATGATGCAGCTGTTTTGTTTCTGATCAGTGTATATTACCATAGTACTGGAAATTACTCACTTTTAAAATGTATGCACTTTCTGTAAAACTAAAAAAAAAAAAACCAAAACCAACCAAACAAACAAACAAACCAAAATGAAAAACAAACCACAAAAAACCCCAACAACAACCCAATACAAATAACTTGCACATCCATCAGGGAAGCAGAGCACAGTGCTATCAACTGTTGATGGCATGTAACCTGAATTAACTCAAATGACTGAAGTTAAACCTCTGAACTCATCTTATAAATCAGCATCTCTGTTACACTTCAAGACTCCTGCCCTCCTAGGGGGCAGGCTGAGAAAAGACCCCCTTAGACTTTTTAAGTAAACATAATAACCACAGCTTAGTACAGGTTGATTCTACAATGTGCATCATTGTGAAGACTTGCTTGTAAAAGATGAACGGCCCTTGAACATGTTTGGTGTGCTATGGGATAATCCAGAGCCATGGAAGAGATGGAATTCAGATCTTTCTGCTGAGAGCAGAAAGAAGCCATGAGCTTTGTCATTTTGTGTCGATTTTCTTGGAGCCACTGTCAATAATGAGCCAAGCTGAGCTCAACACTGTGTGCAGGTGAGGGCAGCTGTTTCCAATGTGATGGCTGCAGTTTAAGGCATTGACAAGAAAACAAACTCTAAGGCAGTTTATCCTGCCAGGTTGCTAGTCTAGTTCACAGGATCACAGGATGTTATGGGTTGGAAGTGACCTTCAGAGATCATTGAGTCCAACTGCCCTGCCAGAGCAGGACTGTAATCTAGTGCATGTCACACAGGAACACATACAGACAGGTCTTGAAAGTCTCCACAGAAGCAGACTCCACAACCTCTCTGGGGAGCCTGTTCCGCTGCTCTGTGACCCTTAGAGTAAAGAAGTTCCTCCTCATGTTGAGGTGGAACTTCCTGTGCTGTAGTTTATATCCATTACCCCTTGTCCTATCACAAGAACCTCTCCCCTCTCTCTTGACACCCAGCCCTCATATATTTATAAACACTGATTAGATCCCCTCTAAGTCTTATCTTCACCAGATCAAAAAGCCTCAGGTCCCTCAGCCTCTCCTCATAGGCCACGGCCACATGCTCCAGCCCCTTTAATTGTCTTCAGAGCATTCCGTTGGTCACTGCTGAATCTGGAATTGAGCACAACAGAATTAGCAGAAGTAAACTGGATCTAGAGACTTCAATGTGTTACCTTAGCTATGTACAAAACCAGATTTCAATTGTACATAGAAAAGAAATTCAGAACTAGACACTGGAATTGGTAGGTGTTGTATTAAGTAAGTTTCTGTATTCTTTATAAAGCTGCTTTTTTAAAAAATTGTAATGTGGATTTTACGTATGTATTTTTGTATGGCAAATTGTATTGACAAATAAAGCCATACAATCACACAGTGTCTGAGGCTGGCAGTCACTGCTAAAACTAATCTAGAGCACTTGAAAGTGGAGCTGGTTGCTTCAGGCTGTGCCTAGTAGGGTTTAAATAACTCCCAACATCTCTGGATACTCCACAACATCTCTTGGGTAATGTGTTCTAGTGTTTTGTCATCCTGACAGTAAAAATAATTTTTTCTCCTTCAGTTTTCTTCTGGTGGCAAGGAGTTCATTGTGAATGTGATATAATTCATTTAGAAGGAAGGAAGGGAAATTAGGAGCACTGTTTATACAAGTGTGATATGACCAGGACATGCCCTTCGCTTGGCAGAATTTAATATGGCCTATAATAGAAGCCATTTATTTCTGACTATCTTAGCTCCTTATTTAAAACTTGATTTCCTATCCATAGTCACTGACTTTTTTTGTGAGCTACATAGATCTCATTAATATAATTTTTATATATGATTTGTGGTATCAAATGTAGAAATTGCCAACAGGAAGATAGTTTTCCTAAAGCAATCGTGTTAGCTTCTTGGCAAGAAAAAATTGTATTTTATCACTCATTTCACTGAATATTCTGGTGCTTACGTCTGACATTCGGTGGTCATATTCCATTAATATGCATACAAAGATCAGGGGGTGCCCATTTCTATATTTTCACACTTTCTGTCCCTTCCTTCCCACTACCACAGTGCTTACATTAAATGTTTCACTCTGCCAGCATTTTTCACCACAATTTCTTTTCGCAGGGTTTGAAAAACCAGGCCCGGGTTAAACTGAACATAGTTAGGTGTCCTCCAGTGACCACAGTCTTGATCAGGAGACCAGATCTCAGATACCAGTTGGGTTTCAGTGTGCAGAACGGGATTGTAAGTAGTTCCCACACTCTCTGGTTTGGCTTTCATATATATGAAACTTCTTAGTCATTTGTTGTTACGTGTCAGTGTGGTAAGAGGAAAGCTGCTGTTTTCTCCCATACAGCAAGCAGGACTTTGCCCACCTGTTAAGTCTAAGATATAAAAACTGAGTTAATCAGAGACGATTTTTATTTTTAATGATACCTCACAGCTTTACAGTCAGCAAGAGGAACAGAAAAGCTCATTTAGGTTAGAGAAACGAAAATGTGGAGCAGAGGCTGCTTTCAATCTGTATCATTTGTGTCCCTAACCAAGCTACTGCATGATCTCAAAAGAAAAAAAACTGTCCTTGAGTTTCTTTTGTTGTAATGCGTCTGCCTCCAGAATGTTGTTAAACTTTGGTCCTTCACATGCTCTAAACTTTCCAAACCACAGCACACATGAGGTACAGCATGGTCTTCTCTAACAGTTTGTTCTGCTCTTGGAAGATAACAGATAGTGGTGCAGTCACCAACAAATTTTACTTTGATGAGTGACATTTTAGAATTAGTTGCAAGCCTCTGTGTTAAACTACTGATTAACAGTTCAAAGGCAAACCTGGGTTATCTAAAGCCTCTGTTCCTTATCCAGACCCTGATAAATCTGTCCTTTCCCTTGCAGATCTGTAGCCTTATGAGAGGAGGCATAGCAGAGAGAGGAGGCGTGCGTGTTGGTCATCGGATCATTGAAATTAATGGGCAGAGTGTTGTAGCAACACCGCATGAGAAAATTGTTCACATTCTCTCAAATGCTGTTGGTGAGGTAAGAGCAGGCAATGTATTTAAGCATTGTGACATAGTTCCTCACTGTTACCCATAACAGCCAGTGGAAACCAACAATTGATGTCTCTCAAGGGACCAATACTTTTTAATAACTCCATCATTGGCACAGACAGTCGGATTGAGTGCACCTTCAGCAAGTTTGCAGGTGACACCAAGCTGAGTGATGTGGTTGGTAAGCTCAGTGAAAGGGATGCCTTTAGCAGGACCTTGACAGGCTTGACAGACAGGCCCGTAAGACCCTCATGAAATTCAACAGGGCCAAGTGCAAGGTGCTGTGCCTAGGTCTGAGCAATGTTCAGTATCAGAACAGACAGAAGAAAGAAAGAATTGAGAGCAACCCTGCAAAGAAGGACTTCAGGGTACTGGTGGATGAAAATTGTACACAAGCTCACAATGAGCACTTGAAGTCCAGAAAGCCAGCCATATTCTGGGCTGCTATATCAAAAGAAGTGTCACATTAAGTGTAAGGATTTGACATTTGCCTGCTTTGGAGCCCTATCAAAGATTTTCCCTGAAACAGCTTCACAAGCTCAATGTATGCCTGTTTCAGAGCCCTGATAAGGACTTTCACGGTGACTGTTTCATCAAGTTGACAAATAACAATTTGGTAAGGTCACAAATACGTGATGTTCAGAATTGTCACTGATAAATGTACTCACTGCAATAACACTAACATATAATAGTAATGCTAGCAAAAGCTATCCCAGGTATTCTTCACCCTGTGGTGAAGGTGCAGTTCTTACCAAGGTGTCTCTGTCTTGGGTGGAGGAATAGCTGTACAACCCATTGGCCGTTCCTGCTAGGCCTGCTATCTTTTCCTTCTGAAAAAGTACTCCTGCCTTGAGATTTTATACCTTAGCTCTCTGCTCAGAGTGATCTCTAGGTATGATTTGGGTGAAGAGTTGAGTAACATACGAGTAACATAGTCATGTATGTTTAGCATATGCTTCATTAAGCATTATCATATTCAGGAAGGTATACTTTAATATTAATTTTGCAGATACTCAAGCAGAGGTCTTCACTTGGACACTGACCTCCAAAATCTGTGTCAGAACTACTTGCTTCAGTAGTTTTAACCAAAACACAACCATCTTATCTTCACAAGGCTGCTTCCCTCAGGCATTCCGCCTCCCAGCTCAGTGGATCTTCACTCCCAGAAACAGCATAAGAATCTCATGGTCACAAACATCTTAGTTCTTTATATGCAATTCCCAAAAGAAGCATGGCAGCAGGTT
>WBNM01035080.1:0-49737 GCA_013399055.1 Ramphastos sulfuratus
CCTGTTCTGATGCCTGACCACTTGTGCAGGGAAGAAGTTGTTCTTGATATCCAACCTAAATCTCCCTTGGCACAGCTTGAGGCCATTTCCTCTTGTCCTGTCGTTAGTTACTCGAGAGAAGAGGCCAGCACTTGGCCTCCCTGCAATCTCCTTTCACATAGCTGTAGAGAGCAATGAGGTCTCCTGACAGCCTCCTTTTCCTCATTCAGTAACCCAGGCTCCTGGCAAGGAAATGGTATGTTCATGAAAATTGTTGAGACTGTGTTCTGGTTGTTCCTTGAGCTGCCAATTTTTGCTTGAGTGGCCAAGAACTGCATCCAACTATGAGTTTATTTAACTTAGGGCTTTCTATGCTGCATGCTCCTGACCACAGTCTTCCAGTGTTTGTGAGATCCAAGCATCAGGTGATAAGGGATTAAATCATGAATGCCTGCAAATGCAGCCAGTCAAGTCTCCAGCAGAGTTTCAGATGGAGTTTTGCCATTCACATCTGAAGAGCGTTGGTGAAATTCAAGTTTCATGAAAGTAGGTGTGGAAAGCCTAGTTATAGTGCTGGTGCTTTTTACTGAAACCATCTGGTGTTGGATTTTTGGCATTAACAAAAAACTTGTTCTTTATATAAGAAAGGGAAGAAAATCCTTCCAGAACACTTAACCTAGAAAACAGGAGACTTCCCTCTCTTGCATCTCCTCTTTCCAGAAGAGGAATTCAGAGAACTTAACCACAGTTACTACATGAAACAGAATTAAAAGGTTTCTGTGACTGTCTGATCTTGCTTAGAAACCATTGACTGGTGTCTTTAATCCAAAGTCAGAAATTACCACTGCGATCCTGCTGTCAATACTGGAAAGTGTTTTACAAGCAGAGGCTCTGAAGATCTGTCTGCAGTTATTTAAGGAGTAGGCTCCCAACCTTTACAGATCCTGGAAGTTGTAGATGTTTCTTGCTTTGTATCCACCTCAGTAAAAACTGAAGGTGTTGAAAAACTGTCTGAGTTTCAGGAGGGTTGGGATCAGCTTGTCTAAACCTCTTTTCTGGTCAGCTGGTGGAAAGCAAGCTTACCCTTAGTGGCAGCCTCACCAATGAATGGGTAACTGAGGCCACTACTTAAAATTTGGAAAAAAAAAAAAAAAGGAATTTAGTACTTATGAATTAAAAGGGCAGGGTTGGTAAGGAAGAGAATTGAGGACTTCTTTCCCATGTGAATTAGAAGATCACATACTGAAGTGTTGCGAGAAAAGTTCAGGTCGGAGGTGGTGATAACATGAGATGACAAGGGCAAGGGGCAACCTGCTTAAGAGTGAATTGAGTCCCATTCTGGAACCCTTCAGTGGTGGAAAATGGGTACAGAAGCACTGAGTAAGTGTAAACATAGTGTCTCAAAGCTCTGAAGTACCTGTAGCTCTTGTCCTTTACCGAGATCCACAGGCTCAGGTGGCTGCTTCAGAGCCAGTGCTGGATGCTCAGGATATGCAGTGCGGTGCTGGAACTCAAATCTCTCTAGGAAGTGACAGAGATAATTTGAAGCTGCTGCAGATAATGTAGCTCCTCAGCTAGCAGAGTCCTTAGCAGTAGGCTGCATTCACCTGTTCATGTAGCAGGACCTTTTCTTGGTGGAGCTATGAGGTGAAATTCTAGCTGGAAGATAACCTATACTTTAGTCAGCTTTCTAAATGTGGTGATGTTCTTTTGATAAGTGTATGCTGAGTTTGGAGCTAGGTCGTAGATATTGGAGCTCTTCAGAACCCTTAAGGTTATAATTTCTTTTTGTTGTTTGTTTTTTTTTTCACCTGCTTATCTGAGGGCTGGCAAGCAGAACATGCTTTAAAATGAGTAGTGTGAGTACTACAGCAGGTGTAAAGCATGGACAACTTCCAGAGCTCTGGTTGTTTCCTGGAGGCAGGTCGTGTTTGAGAGTAGGAAGGCTCTCTGGACAGGCTGGATCCATGGGCCAAGGCAAATGGGCTGAAGTTCAACAAGGCTAAGGACTGGGTCTTGCACCTGGATTACAGCTACTCCATGAATGCTCCAGACTTGGAGCACAGTGACTGGAAACTGCCCAGCACAGAAAGCCCTGGGAGTGCTGCTTGACACTCCCAGCTGGTTAAAGATGAACCAAGGTGGGCCCAGGTGGCCAAGGAGGCCAGCAGCATCTTGGCCTGGATCAGCAGGACTAGGGAAGTGATCATGCCCCTGTTCTGGACACTGGTGAGGCCACACACTGCAGTGCCCAAAACTAAACCCAGAAATCAAGGTAAGTGAGACATTGAGGGGCTGGAGTCCGTCCAAAGGGCAACAAAGCTGCTAAAGGGTCTGGAGAACAGAGCTGGTGAGGAGCAGCTGAAGGAACTGAGATTGTTCAGTCTGAAGACAAGGAGGCTGAGGGGAGACTTCATTGCTCTCTACAGCTCCCTGAAAGGAGGTTGAAGCCAGGTGGGGTTGGTCTCTTCTCCCTAGTAACAAGAGGAATTGGCCTCAAGTTGCACCAGGGGAGGTTTAGGTTGCATGTGAAGAACGATTCGTTTCCCAATAGGATTGTCAGGCATTGGAACAGGCTGCCATCCCTGGAGGGCTTGCAAAGACAGAGTGACATGGTGCTAAGGGACATGATTTAGTGGTGACCTGGCAGTGCTGTGTTAATGGTTGGGCTTAATGGTCTTGAAAGTTTCTTTCCAACCCAAAGGACTGTGTGAGTCCATGTGTAGCACATTGCTTGGCATTTTTAATCACGTGTGGTGTGATTTTTCTTCTCAAGGGACTAATCCTTCTCCCCACACTCCAGTTTGCCTCTCTCTAAACAACTTCTCTGATTATTTGTCTCTTCTACTGATTGCAATCCAATTACAGAATGTGGCCAAATATGGCTGAAGGAAACTTGGTGTAAGAAAGAAGTGATATGCATATATTGTATGTATATATTTACATGTAAGAAGTAAATGGTTACTTAGTGACTAGCTGGCAAATGTACATTTTAAACTTCTTTGCTCTAAATGGATAGAACAGGAGCAGTTCCCATCTTCCTGCCCCTTCCACTTTTGGCTTCATTTTGCATTAGGAGCAAATAAAATGATCTACTTATCTAAGTATATACTTCATGTGACAAAGGTTGAAGCTGTGAAGATATTGAGCAACTCGTTTTTCTGCTAATAGATGGCTTTAGATGTTTGTAATTAAACAATATTTTTGCACTTTGAAGGGCTTTCCTCAAGTGCTTAGGATATGCAGGAGATATTCTGGTTATTTCCAGCTGTTACAAACTGATCACCTTTCCACACTGAAATTTTAGGCTTGTTTTACAGCTTTTCAGTTACTCCAATTCAAATTCTGGACCAAATCACATCTGTTTGTGAGGAGACTTTGGTGCTGTTCTTAATTTCTGCTGGTATTCAATGTGAACTGATTTTTTCAAAGGTTACTGTCACATAGTTTGGTTAACCTTTCCTTAATCTCTTGGAGATTGTTATCCACTGGTTTTGGCTGTCAGGTTTAGTTGTGCTCTTAGCCAGGTCTAGTAGAGAATTCCCTGTGTAGAAATTGGATAGAGTTGCATCCCCATCCTGGAGATGTTTCAAAGAGGCAGAGCTGTGGTGCTGAGGGCCTGATTTAGCTCCAGCCTTGATAGAGTTAGAGAATGGTTGGGCTGGATGACCTTAAAAGGCTTTTCCATCCAAAGCAATTCTATGGCAGTGGGGCAGCTGTAGTTCTTTAAAGCAGATACCATTGATCATTCTCTGCACTGAAAGTTCAGCTACCAGAAAGGTGGTTAAAGCCCCATCCCTGGAGGTGTTAGAGAGCAATAGATATGTGGTGCTCAAGGCCATGGGTTAGCCCCAGAGTCTTGATCTTAAAGGTCTTTTTCCAACCAAAACAGCTCTATAGCAGTGGGGTAGCTGTAGTGACCCCATTAATGGATTTTACCCACCCCTTTAATTACCCTTGACATGGGTGACAGTCTAATACTTTGCTGTTGTTTTGGTGCATATATTAGCATACTTCTGCTGGACTTTATTTTTATTAGTAATTAACACCTCTCCCAATAACTGCAGACTAAATGCAGCTCCATATTGGTGTAGATGTTGACTTCATTTTATTTGGGCTGCAGTGAGCTCACCCTGGTGAACTTGAAATGCAGTTTTGATATTGAAGTAATGATTCTTCTGTCATCTTCTGTGTGTTCCAGCAGTAGACCATAGACCTGTGCTCTTCTGTGCCTTTTTATAGATAAGCCTCCTGTTTCCAGATCATGTGTTTCAGGGCCGTGTGGTGTAACCTGTCCTAGTAAATCAGCTTAACTCAAGTCTGGCTTGCAGGACGTGGAATGAGAATAGATTTCAAAGTTAATAATGCTAAATGATATAAAGTCCTGACAAGCTTCTAACCCTCAGCCCTTGCACATGGGCTTGTTGATGTTGGAAGGAATTAGTGCACAGCATAGAGCAGGGTGGTAGGTGAAGGTTCTGGGTAGATCAACAAGCTGAACGTCAGCAGCAGGGAAGTGATTTGAGAGTGCAGAAGCAGCTGAGGACATGGTGGAGCTGGGCAGAAAAGTCTTGTTAATACTGACCAGCAATGCCTGCTTTTGCTAGGAGGGGAAATCTTTGGAGTTGTGTCATGAGTTACTTTTTGCCATTTAGAGCAAGAAGTGCAGCTGGAGAGCTGCTCATTAATAATACAGCAGGCACTTCTCTTTGATGTGGGAGAAGACGTAGCTGTGCTAGAAACTCACAATAGATGTTTAAGAATAATCCAGTATTAACGCTCCTACAGGAAGTGTATTTAGGAGCCCACTTTGTCTTGGAAATTGGGATGGTGCTTGAATAATTCACTAGGCAACAAAATGACTAACTAGGGGCTGTTCTACTCTGCTGGAAATGGCTTCTTGTGGAGTGAAATGCTCCGAAGGTGGGGATGACCTTACAGCTCCTCTGTATTTACCTTAAAACTGTGACTGTAATTACTTTGGGCTTTAAAGGAGCTGAGAATTACAGGCTCTAAGTGCAAGTGCAGGCTGTTAGAATCATAGAATTGTTCAGGTTGGGAGGGACCTCAAAAGTCTTTTACTCCAACCCTTCTGCCGTGGACAGGGACACCTCTCAACTAGACTTAGTTGCCCAAAGCCTCGCTTGGTGGATCAAGGCCTCGGTTAGGAGTAAATGCTTCTGCACAGATACTTTAGCAGTTTGATTCTGAGTATTTGGTTTCTCTCTTACCAAATTCAGTTGAAGTTTAGCATCACTCAGGGCTAATCCTTCAAAATGGTGTGAACTTCAAGCACACAAGTAGTTAATGAAGTCAGTGGGACTACTGGTGGCAGTGCCTTTAGGGATTCTTCTGGAATAGGACCATAGAATTATAGAATAATATGGTTGGAGTAGACCTCCAAGGTTGATTCCAGCCATCAAGCCAACACCACCATGGGCATGAAACCATGTCCCAAAGTGTCATGTTTACATGTTCTTTAAACACCTCCAGGGATGTGTATTTTCTGGGGAGAATCAAGAAATGTGAGTGCTGTCACTGCTCACCTGAAGGTGGATGCAGAGGCTTTGCACCATGATTTTCCTTCCTGTGCAGAGCATCCAGCGTACATGATGCATGCTGATGTCACTCACAAGCATAGTCTCTGGGACTGAAGGGGAAGAAAAAGCAACTGTAAAGAGCCTCAAAAATCTCCATTCTGCTCCAAGTGAATCTCTTTCCAGCCTGTGACTGAAGCTTTGTAGCTGTGGAGAAAAGCCAGTCTGTGGCCAGGAGGGAAGCCGAAGCCAGCTGTCAAGAGGAGAAGCTGGCAGCTGGGCAAAGTCTGTTAAAGTAATTGTGTGGGGAGCAGTGGGTAAAAGCTCTCACAGATTTTTCCAGCCATTCTTGTCATTTCTTTGCATCATTGATTGAAATAAAAGCAAAAAGCCACTAGGTCTGCAATAGAATAGGAAGCTGGGGAATTCAGTCACCTTCCAAAACACAGGCTGAGGACTGAGGCTGGGTATGATGTGAAAAGAGGGTAAGGAAGTGTTGTTACCTGGAGAGGTGTCTCACAGTGTTTGGCATTTGAACTCCCACCTCCTACAGTCACA
Organism: Ramphastos sulfuratus; assembly: GCA_013399055.1. Lineage (NCBI taxonomy): Eukaryota > Metazoa > Chordata > Aves > Piciformes > Ramphastidae > Ramphastos > Ramphastos sulfuratus. Next base: position 6,075 of record WBNM01035080.1, read on the forward strand.
CTTCAGAATTCCAGCTTTTATTTGGAGATGTTGACAGTTTTAAGCTGTGGCACATACTAACTTTTAATACTGTGTGGGGAAAAAATGTTTGTCTTCAGTGAAGTGCCAGAAGTGAGAGACTGGTCCCTATTTTTGTTTGCAAAGAAGAATATTTTGCTGAAGCTTTTGCCAAAAGCTTTGACACGTTAAGGGCAGGAGTGTGAAGAAAGGGATTCAATTTCTAGAGGAGCTCCTCACTGCAAACCTGAGGTTGGAACAGATCATGGTTTTAAATGTAGGCACCAGAGAGATGTTCTGCAAAGGCTTTACCCAGCAGCACAAGCAACCGAAACATGAAGTTCTCAATGAGACAGCACTGAATTGTCATTTTTATTTTCTGAGATAGAATTTCATTAGGTCCTCAGCTGCTGTTGTTTGTCAGCTGCAAGTATTTGGTTTGTAGCCTTTCTTCCTCCTGTCTCTGCACACCACAGCCCTCTCCCCCCCGTGCCCTGGGATATAAAGCACAGGTTAAAACTCAGCAGGCTTTGGAGCAGACCTGGCATGCCCCCGGTGTTCAAGGATCTCTGAGCAGTTTATAAACTAAGCATTATCCAGGTTACATCAATCAATGTTTCTCCGTGCTCCCAGATGCAAGGTAGCGATGAGCTGCTGCTGTTATGTCACCAGTGTGACCCATTTCCAGCCTTCTCCATTTAGCTTGCCAGTGAGACCAGGCTAAAGTTATTTAAAGTTATCTTGTTTAGGCTTGGCCAAAACTCAGAGTAAATGCTTCTCATCAGGTGACAAGATGTCACTTGATGGTGTGGCTTGGACTGAAGTAGAGCTGAAATTGTGCCAGGGAGGTTTAGGTTGGAGATAAGGAAAAATGTCTTTCTTGCAAGAGCGGTCAGGAGCAGGCTGCCCAGGGAGGTGTAGTTACCATCCCCGGAGGTGTTCAAGAAGTGTGTGAAGATGGCACCTGGGGACATGATTTAAAGGCCGTGGTGATATTGGGTTGCTGGTTGGACTTGGTCTTACAAGGCTTTTCCAATCCAAACAATTCTATGATTCCATGGAAACATTGTCACTGAGTTATGTCCCAGTGAAGTCTGATGGATCCCTTTTGTTCAGCCTCAGTGTCTGAAGGCTGATCCTTTGCTTCACCAGACAGCTCCCCTGTACTTGTCTGTTCACCTGTATACAACATGGGGGTTGAGCCAGTAAAGCTCTTTGTATGTGCTGATAGATGTACAGTAGTGGAAAGCATGGGATAGTTAGTTTCTCCCAGCAGCTGATCTACTGGATGCCCTATTTAGCCTTTTCTTCTAAGAACTTACTGGTGTTTGATTTGGCTGCGTGGGAGAATAGAGAAACCCAAGAGAAAGAAGACCTAGACTGGCAAGCATCCAGAAGCAATTGCTTCCCTGCATCAAGTGTGACTCTCATTTCTAATGACACACACGAGCTGTGTCAGCTTTCAAGTTGCCTGCATCAAAACAACAGCTTTGGGTGTGTTTTGTGATCTTAACTTGCCCAAAGCCTTGGAAATAATTGGGAAGAGCCTCTGAGTTACAGGTTATGTGAACTGTGGCCCTGAGGCTCTTGCAGTGCTGTGGGACGCTTGGCTTTGCTGCTGGAGTAGGGCAGTTATGTGCTATGCTCTGTTCTCTTTTATTTGGTACCCACTTACTGAAACAAGGGTTCATGGTTTTTATACTAAAAGGGAGATTCAGACCAGATGGAAAGAAGAAATTTCTTACATAGGAAGCAGTGAAATAGGCCTGGGTTGCCCAGAGAGGTGTTGAATGCCCCATCCCCAGAACTATTCCAGGTCAGGTTGTGTGGGGCTCTGAACAACCTGCTCTAGAATCATAGAATTGTTTTGGTTGGAAAAGACCTCCAAGGGTTTTAAGTCCAACCTTCAACCTAAGACCACCATGGCCATTAAACCATGTCCCAAAGTGCCACGTCCACAGGTTTCTTGAACAAGGAAGGTGAAAAATCTCATTGCAGATGTCCCTGCTGACTGCAGGGGAGTTGGACTAGATGACCTTTCAAAGTCCCTTCCAACCTCAACCATCCTATGGTTCTAAGAAGCAAAAAAACCCCACACAGTCCAAAGCAATGTAAAGTTGTGTTTGGATCTTTAAACTCACACAGGAATTGTTTTTATCCATCAGCAGTCCTTGCTAATACCACATCAGCAGGGCTGTCTCCTTACATGGTTTATTCACAGTAAATATTGATATTTCCAACAGATGCAAACTCCTTGTGAAAAAGGCAGAATTAACTTGACAATATAAACTCATGAGGTGGTGTGGGTGAGGGAAGAAGGAATTATTTTAGTGCTTGAAATGGCTGCTATTTTTCTATATCCCTTGTATAATTGGAGCCTAAATATAAAGAGGTATAAACCTATTTTTAAAACAAACATTCCCTCCTCCAACCAAACAAAAAAAGGCAAAAAAAACCCCAAAACCAAAACAAAACCACCAAAACAACCCAAACCTCTTTTCCAAATCAAATCCAAACCAGGATTTGATTTTTAAAACTTAACATTTAATACTTCTTACAACAGTTCTCAGTAGAATCCAGTTGTATTAATACAGGTGGAAGTTAAATGACTGGTAGAGGTAGAATGGCTCTTGAAATACCACTAAGTGCTGTGTAGCTCCTTTGGATCTTTGTAGTACATAAAAATATCCTCAGCAAGGCCTCACATCTGGACAAAGGGAAAAGCTCTGGATCCAGAGTGTGCTTGTAGCCCCTTCAGCCCCAATCCTGTGTGTTTTGCTCTTAGGCAGTGGTTTTCCTCCCCTAGGCAGGACCCCATCACCATAGGAACAGAGTGCCTCCAGAATATTCTTCTGAGAGGAAGAGACATTTTAACAGCAATTTCTTCTCTGCCTCACTGTGTGGGAGAAATCCCTTGACTTGTTTGTGCTTCATTGTACATGAATAAATGTCTCTGTGGCAGGAGGCATGGAAGAAAGAATTTGGAAGGCAGTGAAGATGAGAGTTCAGTGCTAATTTCTAAGGGCCACTAGTTCTGTGGCTCGCTTGCTTTTCTCAAGTGACTTTTGTCTCTTGCTTCAGCTGGTTTGAGAACCATCTGCTAAGTTTGCAGGGTGCAGCCCTTTAGGTGATGGCTCAGCTGCTGTTTCCTCCAGAGCAGGATGGGGTTAGAGCATCCACCTTGATGGTGGGATCTCTCCCTGGCTCTGACTTTAGAACAAAGTCACACTGCAAAACAGCTCAACTTGTCCCAGAGGTCACTAGTGCTGTTCCCCGGGGCTCAGTACTGGGATCAGTTCTCTTTATCTTGATCTGGAGGAGGCCACTGAGGGCACCCTCTGTGAGTTTGCAGATGGTGCTAAAATAGGTGGCAGTGTTGATTCTTCTGGAGGGCAGGAAGGCTCTCCATAGGGATGTGGCCAGGCTGGATAGATGGGCTGAGGTCAGCTGTAGGAGGTTTAACAAAGATGAGTGCTGGGTGCTGCACTTGGGTCACAACAACTGCATGAATGCTCCAGAGTGTCTGGAAAGCTGCCCACCAGAAAAGGAGCTGGGGATGCTGTTTGACAGCAGCTGAACATGAGCCAGCATTGTGCCCAGGTGGCCAAGAAGGCCACCAGCATCCTGGCCTGAATTAGCAATAGCGTGGCCAGCAGCACCAGGAAAGTGATTGTTCCCCTGTGTAGTCAGCACTGGTGAGGCCACACCTTGAGTACTGAGTTCAATTCTGGGGGACTCACTCAAAGAAGGAGGTGCTGGAGCAGGTCCAGAGAAGGGCAGCAAAGCTGGGGAAGAGTCTGGAGAACAGAGCTGGTGAGGAGCAACTGAGGGAACTGGGGGTGTTTAGTCTGGAGAAGAGGAGGCTGAGGGGAGACCTCAGTGCTCTCTACAATTCCCTGAAAGGAGGTTGCAGTGAGGTGGGTGTTGGTCTCTTCTCCCTTGTATTAGGTGATAGAAGGAGAGGGAATGGCCTGAAATTGTGCCAGGGGAGGTTTAGGTTGGAGATTAGGAAAAATGTCTTTGCTGCAAGAGTGGTCAGGAATTGGAACAGACTGCCCAGGGAGGTGGTGAAGTCCCATCCCTGGAGGTGTTCAAGAAACCTGTGGACATGGCACTTGGGGACATAGTTTAGTGGCCATGGTGTTGTGTTGATGGTTGGACTGGATGATGTTGGAGGGCTTTTCCAGCCAAAACAACTCTCTGGGTCTATGCCTGCCCACATCACCTTGTGCACACTATCAAAAGCAGGGACACCTTTCTCTAGACCAGGTTGCTCAAGGCCACATCCAACCTGAATTTAAATACTTCCAGGGAGGGGGCATCCACAACTGCCTTGGGCAACCTGTTCCGGTGTCTCGCCACCCTCACTGTGAAGAATTTCTTCCTAATCTCCAGTCTAAATCTACCCTTTGCCAGTTTCAGTCCATTCCTCTTCATTCTGTCACTCCACACCTTTATAAAAAGTTCTCTCCTGTGGCCCCTTTAGATATTGAAATGCTACTCTGAGGTCTCCCTGGAACCTTCTCTGCTCCAGGCTGAACAGCCTCAACTTTCTCAGCCTGTCCCCATAGGGGAGGTTCTCCAGCCCTCTGGTCATCTTCTTGCCCTCCTCTGGACCCTCTCCAACAGGTCCATGTCCTTCTTGTGTTGGGGGACCAAGAACTGGTTGCAGTGCTCCAGGTGTGGTCTCATGATAGCAGAGTAGAGGAGAGGGGAGAATGCTCTCAAATTGTCCTGCTGGTCACAACTCAGTGCTCTCTATTCAGAGTGAAATTTGGGTGAGAAAATCTGCATGACTTGTAATACAGAAATTGCCCTCCTTGAATTAAAGCTCTTCCCTGGGGAGGTGAGTGGACTCCCTGTGAGCAGACACTTGTCCACACGAGTGCCTGGGCAGGATCACAAACTCTTCAGCTGTCTTAGTCATTCCAAGCACTAGGCTGCTGCTCTTAACAGCTGGGCAGGATGTGTGCTGTGGCAGCCTGGCTGCAGCGCCTGTGTGCAGCCTGCAAAGATGCGTCGCTGCTGGAGCAGCTCAGAGCTGGATTAGCTTCAAACCTCTAAAAATAGTCTGGGAGCCATCAAAACCCCCATGGTTTTTCCCCCAGTGAATCATGTATTCTGGAGGGAGGACATATGAAAATGAATCATAGAATCAGTCAGGGTTGGAAGGGACCACAAGGATCATCTAGTTCCACCCCCCCTGCCATAGGCAGGGACACCTCACACTAGATCAGGCTGTCCAGAGCCTCATCCAGCCTGACCTTAAACACCTCCAGGGATGAGGCTTCCATCACCTCCCTGGGCAACCCTTTCCCAAGTCTCACCACTCTCATGGTGAAGAACTTCCTAACACCCAGTCTGAATCTACCCATTTCTAGCTTGGATCCATTCCCCCCCAGTCCTATCACTACCTGACACCCTAAAAAGTCCTTCCTCAGCTTTCTTGTAGCCCGTTTAGGATAGTGAAAGGGCACGATAAGGGCACCTCATAGCGTTCTCTTCTGGAGACTGAGCAGCTCCAACTCCCTCAGTCTCTTCTCATAGGAGAGGTGCTCCAGCCCATTGATCATCCTCATGGCCCTTTTCTGGACATGTTTCAGCACATCCATATCCCTCTTGTAATAGGGCTGCTCTTCCAGGGCAGTCTGGCAGAGCCACTGTCCAGCATGCTGCTCTGGACCCTTTGCATAGGTGGAGTTGCTGCAACACTGCTACAGCCTAAAGCACAGCAAGTCAGCTGCTGAAGTTGGTTACAGCAGAACAAAATATTGCGAGAAATTCTTCTATCTTTAAATATTTGTGCTGGTGGTTTTTTCCCCTCAGGTTTCTCAGGCTGCATTGGAGATGGACTCAGGCTGGTTACAAATAGCTTGAATTTATCTTTTCTTCAATCCTTCTATTACACTTTAGTCCTTGTAGTAAGTCTTGTTCTACACCAGGTCATTAGTGAGCTCAGGCACTGACTAGGTGAAGCCCAGTAGCTTCCACAGCAGAGCAGGCTTGTTGGGGTCAGTCAGACCAGACATGACACATTGGTGGCTGAGGGAACTGGGGTTTAGTCTGGAGAAGAGGAGGCTGAGACACCTCATGGCTCTCTACAACTCTTTGAAAGGAGATTGGAGACAAGTGGAGGTCAAACTCTTCTCCCCAGTAACAAGTGATAGGACAAGAGGAAATGGCCTCAAGTTGTACCAGGGAAGATTTAGGTTGGCTATCATAAGAAACTTCTTCCCTAAAAACATCCTCAACCACTGGAACAGACTTCCCAGGGAGCTGGTTGAATCCCCATCTCTGGAGGTGTTCTGAAGAGGCAGAGCTGTGGTGCTGAGGGCTGTGGTTTAGCCCCAGCTTTGGCAGAGTTAGAGAATGGTTGGGGTGGATGATCTTAAAAGGCTTTTCCAAGCAAGCAGTTCCCTGGTTCTGTGTAGCAGGAAGGGCTGGTCACTTTCTCAAATGCAGCTTGTCATCTCTTTCTCCTTTTATTCCAAAGTGTGAAGCAAGACTAACTTGGCTTTTCTGGATGCTATGACAGCTTCTCAGCCTCGCTTCTCCTGTAGATGTTGACCTGTGGAAGTACAAACTTGGACTCTTTGTCAGCACTGTTGTGCTGGCTGCTTCTGCCAGAAGAGGCGTAACAGCATCTAAGTGGTTTGCATAGGTAGTCACTTTTCCTTACCCAATGCTGTTTGCAGTTTCTTATTTGGTTATAGTGTCATCTGTGAGCATGATTAACTAGTAATTTACACTGTAGAGTTCTGGCTGTTACTTATCAAAGCCATAGAGAAGTAAATTACAGACACCAACTGAGAGTTAACTGTGCTGTCAGAAATACAAATGTGCAGCTCTACTCTGAATGCTGCTGTGTGCTGGCTTGAAGGGCTGATTCTTAGGCACTAAGAAGTGGAATTGCTAGGTAAGGCTGCTTTAGTAACTTGATGACTGGCAGAGGTGGTTAAGAGCAGGTGGAGCACGCTTCATGTAGCTAATCTGGCCAGAATTAACCTGGATGTTCCCACCTCTATGTAGTCTGTAATGTCCTGATCTGTGGAACTGCAGTTGGTAGCTGTTCAGCAGCTACCCTGCCCAGCAGTGGTGTGAAAGTACATGTTGGCTGCACATTTAAAAATAACCCAAATGTTACTGTGAGTGGGTTGGAAAGTCCTTGTTCTTTCTGTGCTGGTGAAGAACCTAATTATTGGAGTGCAGATCCTTTTACAGTTGCTAGCAGTGAGCAGCTAGGAATATCCCAGTGATGAAGGAATTGCTCCTCAACACACATTTTCAGTTAAGGGGGCCTGGAGTAGCTAGGTACTTGTTGCAACAAGTGCTGCTAAAACACTCTCTCTGCTGGGAGAAATAGTTGCTGCAAATCACTCTAACTCAATCCATTTTAAAGAATGGTTACTGCAAGCTCTTTAAGCAAAGAAGTTCTTTAAGCATTGGTCAGAACTTTGTGTGCAGTGCCATCTAAATTTTAGCTAAAGCACTTTAAATACTTGCCTCTCTCCTCTTGAGCACCAGGTTTGGTTGTCAGCACCAAGTGAATTTGTTCTCTGGGCTGTCAAGAGTGAAGGGAATGAAAGAGGAATTCTCTTCCTTCCTAACACAAATGGATGGAAATGTTAAGCCAGCAATCTAATTTTCATGTTGAACTTAATCCCATAAAACCTTCTGTTACAGTCATGGAGTTTTTTTGGTGATTTTTTTTGGTTTCTAAGGCCTTGTATTTCTGTCTGCCTTGTGCATTGTTCTCTGCTGCCGTTAAGTTTTCATTTTCTTTCCTGAGAGGTATTACAAACAGAGGTGGTTACTGTTACCTGTCTGAAGTTGGAAAACTTCATGGCTTAAAGCAAGCTTGAAAGGTACTTAAATGGTTAAGAAACATTTTGAAGAGGAGGCTCCTGGGGACCTTAGAGCTGCATTCCAATATGTGAAGGGGCCCTACAGGAAGGTGGGCGAGAGACTGTTTGAAAGGGCTATGGGGATAGGACAAGGGGCAGTGGTTTGAAACTGGAGCAGCAGAGATTTAGGCTGAACACCAGGAGAAAGTTCTGCACAACGAGGGTGGTGAGACACTGGAACAGGTTGCCCAGGGATGTGGTTGAGGTCCCATCCCTGAAGGCAATCAAGACCCAAGCTGGTGTGGCCCTGGGCAGCCTGATGTAGTTGGTGTCCCTGCTGACTGCACAGGGGTTGGACAAGATGACCTTTGAGGGTCCCTTCCAGTCTGATGCTATCTCTGTAGCAGTTTCTAGGGCTTTGATCCACATATACAAGAGTTTGCTGCCAGTGCTGTTCCTCTAATGGTCTTGGAAGATCCCTGTAGAAGGTAAAGGTTCTAGTGCAGATCCTTCACAAGAGTGGTCCCTCCCAGCTGGTACCGTTGGTACCAGAATGCGTTCTGGTTGTGTGTCTGTGCATGCAGTGGGAGCAGGGAGAGGCTTTCCAGATGGAACAGGCTGCCCAGGGATGTGGTTGAGGCCCTGTCCCTGGAGACATTCAAGGTCAGACTCTGTGGCCCAGGCAGCCTGCTCTAGTTAGAGGTGTCCCTGCTGCCTGCAGAGGGGTTGGACAAGACACACTCTGAGGGTCCCTTCCAACCCGATATGGTCAGTGAATGTGTTTCAACCCTACTTGGTGATTGAAATGAACTGTATCTGGTTTTTAGCAGCAGTGTACAAGTGATATATTGTTGCTGTGAAGAAACTGGAACTGTCTTCCATTGTTTTAAAGAGGATGTTTTACTGTAGTGAGTGGTGGAGGGGCATGAGCACAGGCATGCAGGTAGATGCCTATGTAAGGTGTGGAGAGATGGACCATTGGTCTGGAGTAAAACACAAACAATTGTAAACCAAAATATACAACCAGGCTTTTAAACCTCCTGTTGAGAAGCTTTATAAGGACCACTTAGTGCTGTGTCTGCTTTCGGGAGATGTTGATCTACTCACTGTGTTTTTGTAGCCTTCTTCCTACAAGCTTTCAAAGCTTGAGGGTTGGCTGTTTAAAAACAGATGGATTTGTCTCCTTTTGACTTTCAAAACTTCCAGCTTAATTTAGAAGTCCATGTTTTAAAGTCATGAAGAAATTTGTTCTCAAATGAAGCTGTGTTGTGTACTGGTCTTTAGGTGAAGATCAGCAGATGTTGCTGACTCTTTCAGTTCCAAGCTTTAGTTTCCAAATAGCCTTTTTTTTTTTTTTTTTTTTTTTTAAATTTTAGCTGCCTGTCAATGTAGAAGCAGCTGAATTCTGGAGGAGGAACCTACTCCCTTATAGCTGTTCTTATCCCAGTTGCTCATTGCCTTTGTCCCCAAGCCTTTATCTGACCTTGTATCCATCTTTGAGAAATGTGTCAACAGAAGTGACAGTGTCATGGGAAGCAACATCAGCTCCTGGTTAATACTGAACTGTTAGCTCCTGGCCTGGTGTAGAGGTTGTTGTACCAGTTACACTGAGAACTTGTAGTCTTTGAAGTGGTTTGCTCAGTGACACCTTAAGGCCATTGCACTGTACCTTAAACAGAACACAAGAAATTTGTTCACTTCAGGCTAAGCTCTTAACCTACCTTTTTCTTGCTAAACAAGGGGAGATCTTCTAGGAGGCATCCCTAAGGTAGCTGCATGGTTCATTGGTCAGCTGAAGTAGAACAACTGCAGACACTTCCAGGTTTGGCTGTCCTCATGACGAGGATACATTTAAGTGAAGGGTGTATAACTGAGGGCTTGCCGTGTTAGTTTGATTGAATAAGCTCTTTAGTCGGGAGAAAAGGAGGCTGGGGGGAGACCTCCTTGCTCTCTGAGACTTCCTCAAAAGAGATTGGAGCCAGGTGGAGGTTGATCTCTTCTCCCTAGTAACAAATGATAGGACAAGAAGAAATAGCCTGAAGTTGAGCCAGAGGAAGTTTAGGCAACAGAAGAAATGTCCTCCCTGAAAGGGTTCTCAAAGACTGGAACAGGCTGCCCAGGGAAGGTGGCTGAATCCCTATCCCTGGAGGTGTTTCAAAGAGGTAGAGCTGTGGTGCTGAGTGCCATGGTTTAGCCCCAGCCTTGGCAGAGGTGGATTTGAATTTTAAGTTTGTTTTTTTTTTTTAAACAATCAAAATGATGGATTTGTGTTTTTGAAGTGTCTACTGAACTGCTGGCAGAGTATCCTTCTGTGGAGGATCTTTGCTGCTACTGGTTTGTGTTCTTTGTGCATTTAAGAAGCAGTTAAAGTTTGAACAAGAGTTGCTTTATCGATAATACAACAGCAACTTTGAAGGAAGGGGAGTAGGAAGGGAACGTAAGTGCTGAGCTATTAATGGGACTGTTAAGAAGCGTGTGGAAATGCCAGAGGTAGGTGGAAAATAGGTCTAAACCATCATCACTGAGTTGTGAGACTTAATTTAAGCATGGGCAAAACTGAAAGAGCAAATCCTGAACAATTGCTTCCTGAGTCATCCCTCTGGGGGCAGCAGCCTGGTGGCAGTGACACATGGAGACAAACACTGCTTTGTAGAGTCAGTACAATTTATACTATAGGAGGAAATGGATGTTATAGAATTCATATAATAATTTGTGTAATTACTGGCAATTTGGGTAATTAATATAAATGGCAATCTGAAATGCAGAGGGTAAAAATGAGATGCTTAGTAACTCACTGATAATAAACACTGTCAATGTAGCCCTGCAAAATTCTCCCTTAGGATTTGGTGGGTGATGTCTGGAGTTGGAATGGGTAAACAGCCCAGACATGGGACAACTTGGGGTTTCTGGCTGCTTTTGGGAGGTTTTCCTGCTTTAGCCTCACTTGTTTACCTACCCAAGTGTCTTCATTGCAAGGTCTTTATTTGAACTGAGTTCACAGAATCACAGAATCATTCAGATTGGAAGAGACCTCTGGGATCATTAAGTCCCACCACTGACCCTACTCTGCAAAGTTCACCCCTAAACTGTATCCCCAAGCACCATGTCGAAGTGACCTTTAAACACCTCCAGGGTTGGTGACTCAGCCACCTCCTTGGGCAGCCCATTCCCACTCTTGCTGGGAAAAAATTTTCTTTATGTCCAGTCTAAACCTATCCTATTCCCTCTTGTATTACTAATGACCTGTGAGAAGAGACCAGCACTAACCTCTCCACAGCCTCCTTTCAGGTAGCTGTAGAGAGCAATGAGGTCTCCCCTTAGCCTCCAATTCTTCAAACTAAACAGCTCCTTCAGTCATTCCTCATAAGATTTATTCTCCAGGCCCTTCACAGCTTCCTTGCCCTCCTCTGCACTCACTCAAGCACCTCCACATCCATCTTGTAATGAGGTGCCCGAAACTGGATGCCACACTCGAGCTGTGGCCTCGAGAGCGCAGTACAAGGGGACAGTCCCTGCCCTATTCCTGCTGGACACAGCATTTCTAATCCAAAGCAGGATGCCATTGGCTTTCTTGGCCACCTGGGTATACTGCTGGCTCATAGTCAGCCTCTTGTTGATTACAGCCCCCAGGTCCCTTTCTGCTAGGCAGTTTGCAGCCACGCTGCCCCAAGGCTATAGTGCTTTATGGGGTGGTTGTGACCCAAGCGCAGGACCTGGCACTTGGCCTTGTTGAAGCTCCTTATTTGTTCTTGTTTAAATTGCAGTGAATGAAGATGTGGCAAATGAAAATCAAATCAAACAGAAAGACTTCAGAGCACTTAAATTCCTGCAGGCATGTTCCATTACTGAGTGGTAACAGGATCTCTGCAGTGATTTAGCAAGTAGCTATGAAATGTCTCAAATGTAGCAAATGTTTTAGGTGTTTATGATTGCAGCATCACACTCTCGCTGCTGTCTCTATTATTTAATCTGCTCCTTGAGCTGGATGCTTCAGTAATAGCCTGACTGAAGAATTCTTGAGAAGGGAATTAAAAATGACACCAAGAATCACTTGAACTGCTCTGTAAAAGTTGAGAGCGCTGAACGGAATCATCTTTGACATGATAAAGGGTGGGTGCCAAGAAAAAGGGGCCAGTGTCTTTTCAGTAGTGTCCTCTGATAGTATAAGGGACAATGAATACAAACTGGAATCCAGGAAGCTCCACCTCAACATGAGGAGAAACTTCTTTACAGTGATGGTGCTGGAGCCCTGCAGCAGGCTGCTCAGAATGGTTGTGGAGTCTCCTTCTCTGGAGACTCCTGGATGTGATCCTGAGCAAGCTGCTTTGGGTGCCCCTACTTTGGCAGGGGGATTGGATTCAATTAGCTACAGAGGTCCCTTCCACCCCTTGCCATTCTGTGATTATTTTTTGTTGTTTGGTTGGTTGGTTTGTGGTGGTGGTGTTGTTGACAGTTCTAGCTGTTAGACAACCTTTGAGAGTTCCATGTACAATGAAACTGTTGGAATAGTATTGGAAAGAAGGGGAGAGTAGGTGGTTTTGGTGTAAGGGGTGAGGAGACAGGAGATTTTTCTGAGAATTTTTTTCTTTTTCCCAGCTGTTCAGGGGCTGTGGCATTGACCTGTCACTGCTGGGCAAATACCTCTCTTTCAATGCAGCATTTGTGTGCTTCATAATTAAGATCTGAGGACTTTCAGTGCTGATAGCCTTGTAGGGCTTGAATTAAGTTTGGTCAACCTTCTAATAATTAGTGTCTTTTGGAGATAGGAAGGTGCTGTTATCTGGGAGAGAAATAGACTTCCTGGCCCCATGGCTGAAATCTGTCATGTTCAATATTGGGCAGGAAAATTTTCTTCATCTATTCTGTCACTCTTGAGCATGAGGTACTTTTGATCCATGTGCAGTATTCTCCAAAAATAATTTCATAACTGAAACAGATTTCTGTTAAGTCACTCCTGAAATACATTTCTCATGAGAAGTTTTTGCTAGGAGGAGGTGGCACATTTGGAACAGACAGATGTTACTTCCAGCGTTCCTGTACATAGAATCATTTGGGTTGCAAAAGGCCCTTAGGATCATTTGTTATATGTCTGTCTTGGAACAATTTATGAGCAGGCATAGTTGGATGGCTAACTAAACCTCCAAAAGGCTGTTCAGTGGCACTCCTGATGGGGCAGTTGAACAGTTTTGGTTGTTCTTCTTGCCGTTAAGTTACCCCATTGCCTCTACAAGGTATGGTCATTCACAGGGTTGGGTTGCTGGCACAGAGATGTAGTGCTTGTTCTTCTCCACCAGATCAGAGACCCTTCTCTCTAGAAGTACCCACGTAGCTCCTGTGCCCTGATTGATTTTTCTCATGGGTGTGCTTTCTTCCTGAGTTAGAGTTGGTGAAAGTATGTTTCATGGATTTTGCCATTAAATGCACTGTTCATTGTCTGCTAGAAATTCACGTTCAGATCATTTAAAATAATATCTCTTTGTTGAGTTCAGTCAGTGGATGGATGGGGAAGTGAAAAGGGAATGGCTTTTCCACCTTTCTCAGGCAACAGGAAAGTCAGCTGCTGCATTGTACAATATTCCAAGCGAAACAGACTCCTGGTGAAATACCAGAATCACAGCGTGCTGAGGAGTGGAAGGGACCTCTGGAGGTGTAGTCCAACACCACTGCTAAAGCAGGGGCACATTAGAACAGGCTGCCCAAGGAGCTGGTGGAGTCTTTATCCCTGAAGGTGTTCAAGAAGTGCATGGACATGGCCCCTGGGGACATGGTTTCATGGCCATGGTGTTGTTGGGTTGATGGTTGGATGCAGTGATCTTAGAGGTCTATTTTATGATTCTATGATTAGGCTTTTTTAGTTAGTCTAGATTTAGATTGAACAGTAGAGTGAGTCTTGGAGTAATTCAAGTATATCTTGAAGAAAGTCTGGGAATTCAAATGTTTGTTTTTCTGGGAAGGAAAACCAGGCATGCTATCCAGGAGCTTGAATGGCACCGCATCTTCCTTCCACCCCTGAGATACACGGGTTTGGCCCCTTCGTGATGTGCCAAGCAGCCTGGTGTTACCCAGGAGCTAAGGGTTCTGAGGACTGTTAAACTGAAGACCTGGAAGCTGGGTCAGCCTCTGTTCTGCCTGTTTCTAATAGCTTCAGTCTGGCTCCCATCTCCCTGCGCTCTCAGTTGTTGCCTCGCACTGATAAATCACCGCTGCGGTGACTAAGGTGTGGGCATCGCCTGCTATTTATAGCTGCTCTTGTTTCATCCAGCACACGGGCAGTGGCTCCAGCCTTGCTGCTTCTGTTGTGATCCATCTTGCTTCTCATTAGCTTTGCCATCTCATTCTCTGCTGCTTGAGAGTGCCTGCCAGCTGTGGGGATCCATCTGAATTGGGCACCTGCTCATATTTTTCCTTCTAGTGCTACTACCTAAAGGCTCAGCAACTTGGTGGCTCTGCAGTGGTGCCCAGAAATACTTAGCTTCGGGTATTGAAAAGCTGTTTAGACTCAAAAAACGTTGGTTCAATTTGACAGTTTTGCAGAAGAAAGCTGCTGTCTTCTTGCTTACACTTTAGGGATTATTTCTGATGGGTACTGGAATAGAGCTACTAGATTTTTTGGTAACCCAGTTCAGTATAATAAACCATATGGGCTCTTGTGAGGCTTGGGAACAGAATCTCTTCAGCAAATGACTGAGCTAATCTCTTGTGGGGTGCTGGTTTTGCATCTCATTGACAGTACACCAGGCAGTGGCCTGGCTGAGGAGAAAAAACAAATCCAGATTCCCAGTTTCTTCCTTGCCTGAAGTGAATTGATAATGCTGCTCAGCAGGAGAGCTGCCACAAGAAGGCTGTGTGCGAAGAACCAGGCAGAGCAAGGTGACCCCTTTGAGTAGGTGATGTTCTCCCAGAGCCAGGGTCCTTACCCTTCTGGGACTGGTTAGACTTTGATGCTCTCGTATCCAGTTCAGACCTGTGTTTAGCTGCTAACTGGGGAGATGAAAAGATGCTGTGCAGTCAGCATGCAGCCCGAGCATCTCCTGGAGAAGGGTTTAGTCTTTCCTTGCCCTGTGAGTTTATTAAAGGTGGGTAACAAGAGTATAAGTTGTTGAATGTGTTTATGGGTGCTGTACAAAGATATGAGGTATGGTTTTTAGTGTTTCTTAGAGAACATGCTGCAGAAACATTGTTTAGCAACAACCCAAACAGACTGCCTAACTGGGATGCGAATCAGAGTGTACTTTGGGTTTTGTTTATTTAATCTGGAAGAAGGAAGACTGGAAATTAGGAAGAAATTCTTTACAGTGAGGATGGTGAGACACTGGAACAAGTTGTCCTGGGTGGTTGTGGATGTCCCTTCTCTTGGAGGTGTTCAAGGCCAGGTTGGATGAGTACTTGAGCAACCTGGGCTAGAGGGAGGTGTCCCTGCCCATGACAATGGGGGCTTGGAACTGGGTGATCTTTAAACTCCCTTCTAACCAGACCAGTCTGTGATTCTACTCTAAATCAAAGAATGGCTTGGGTTGGAAGGGGCATTCGAAGGCAGTATAGTCAACCCTCCAGCACTGAGCAGGGACATCTTTGTTGCAGGTGTTGTCATCTCAGAGCCCCGTCCAACCTGACCCTGAAATGGTTCCAGGAATGGAGCATCTCCCACCTGTCTGGGCGACCTAGGACAGAGTCTCACCACCCTCAGTGTCAGACGTTTCCTTCTCCTCAGTCTGAATCTCCCTCTTAGCTCAGACCATCACCCTTTGTCCGGTCACAACAGACCCTGCTCAAAAGTCTGTCCCCAGCGTTTTGACTGGCTGCTTTAAGCAGTGAAAGGCTGCAATAGTAGTAAGTGCTAATGATGCAGATAAGCAACACAAGGCTTGTTTACTGCCATATTGTGCTAAATCTGCATGATAGAAAGCTAATCTCTTTTTAATGGATCAGAATGATTAATACTTGATCACAGGAGAAATGCTGCTTCTGTCATCTGAGGCATTCAAAAAACAGAAGGAGAAGTCTTGCTGGGGTCAGTGGTTAGCACAAGCTTCTGCTTTCCATGTAATGATCATTTACTCTGAGAGTAATTAATGAACTGTTTAAGTTATGGAGGGCATTCATATTCCTGACACTGGCTTGTGGATGAGCTGAATCTTTAATGGAGTGGATGTGCTGTCTGTGGCAACACCCTTGGATAAATCAGACTTTGGTTTCGTGCTTTTGGTTTGTACTCAGGCCTCTGGAGGTATTTTTGGAAAGAGAAGATTATTTTCATAGTCATTTAAAAATGCCCACTTTAATAGTGAGAAGAGATGTTTGTCTACAGATTGCACTTAGCAGCTGCTTCTGCCTCTACACAATTGGTGTTCCCCATGGCTCACTGCTGGAACCAGTTCTGTTTAACATCTTCAGCAATGATCTGGATGAAGGAATTGAGTGTGCCCTCAGTATGTTTGCAGGTCACACCAAGTCAGGTGCCTGAGTCAGTCTGGAGGGCAGGAAGGCTCTGCAGAGAGATCTGCATGGGCTGAGTTGATGGGCTGAGGCCAATGGTATGAGGTTCAATGAGGTCAAGTGTCGAATACTATCCTTGGGCCACAGCAGCCCCATGCAGCATTGCAGGCTTGGAGCAGAGTCTCTGGAAAGCTGCTCAGCAGAGAAGGACTTGGGGGTGCTGGTCAGCAGCCTGCTGATCATGAGCCAGCAGTGTACTGAGGTACAACAGCATCCTGGGCTAGATCAGCAGTAGTGTGGCAGGTCTAGGGATGTGATTGTGCCCCCGTACTCGGCACTGGTGAAGTCACACCTGGAGTACTGGGTTCAGTTTTGGGCCACTCACTACAAAAGGAACATTGAGATGCTGTAGTGTGTCTAGAGAAGAGCAGTGAAGGGCCTTGAACACAAGTCTTATGAGGAATGGCTGCGGGAACTGGGGTTTAGCCTTCAGAAAAGGAGGCTGAGAGGAGACTTCATCACCCTCTACAACTTCCTGAATGGGGATCGAAGCCAGGTGGGGGTTGGTCTTTTTTCACATGCAAGAAGAACTGATAGGACAAGAGGCCTTAAAGCTGTACCAAGGGAGGTTCAGGTTGGATATCGGGAAAAAATTCTTCACAGAAAGGTTTCTCAGGCATTGAAACAAGCTGCATGGGGAAGTGGTTGAGCCACCAACCCTGGAAGTATTCAGAAGCTGCGTGGGTATGGCACTGAGGGACATGGTTTAGTGACAGTAGCTTAGCAGCAGTGAGCTCTAAGGTGAGTGGTTGGACTGGATGATCCAAAAAGTCTCTTCCAACCTCAACAGTTCTGTGATTCTACGATTTTACAGGCACACAAATGCTGTCTATGCATCAAATGTGTGAAAGAACAGGGAGAGAGAAGGAAAGGGAAAAATGTAGCCAGAGGTTGTGAATGTGAGGCTGAGATGTAACTTGGAAAAAGTAATGACATCTATCTTGTCTGGATGTTGTGGTCCTGTGCAGATCCTCTGCTGGTCAGGCTGTTGATCACCCTCCTCTGTACTCACCATCTAAAGTTTCCTCCTTTCCCTAGCATGGGAAACTTGGTTTGTAGTTCTCTGCTGCTGGAGAAACAGAAAAAAAAGTGATAACACTGAATTATCACCAGGAAAAAAAAAAAAATCCCTTTTGGCATTTGAAATGAAAATTGTTTAAACTTAGAGCGTCAATCTCAAGTGATATTTTATTTGAAGTGTTCTCTGCTGTGATAAATAATTTCTGTACTACTTCCTTATTGCTGGGTTTAGTTGTGATTTTGAGATAAAACAAGGCAGCCAACTGATCTGCTCTAGAAGCTGAGAGAACATTACTCATCATCATAGCAAAACTCCTCTAACTGCCAAAATAGCCACCAGCTTGCAGCTGTTCTGAATCTGGCCCACTGGAGATGTTGAGTGAGTGATGGAGGCAGGACACACAGATTACAGGTGATAAATGATATGCAGAGATCCTACTGCCTTGGAAGTAATGATGCTGTGTGCAGTGTATTGGTAAGAAATGAATCACAGATTCACAGACTGTGTTGGGCTCTCAAAGGGTGTCTTGTCCAACCCCTCTGCAGTCAGCAGGGACACCTCCAACTATATCAGGCTGCTTAGGGCCACACTGAGTCTGATCTTGAATGTCTCCAGGGAAAGGGCCTCAATCACATCCCTGGGCAACCTATTCCAGTGTCTCACCACCCTCATTGTGAAGAACTTCCTCCTAATATCCAACCTAAATCTCTCCTGCTCCAGTTTCAAACTGTTGCCCCTCAGGTTAAGTGAAACAGGCTTGGAGTATTTTGCATTCAGCAAGAACTCCTTCAGTTCAATACTACCCAGAAGGTGTTGTGCATGGCTCTTGTACAGTGTTTTGGAGAGGAACACTTAGGAAGTTGTGGGTGCTGCCTCCCTGGAAGTGTTCAAGGCCATGCTGGATAGGGCCTTGAGCTATCTGGTCTAGTGAAAAGTGTCCTGCCCATCTAGTTCCCACTCCCTGCCATGGGCAGGGACACCTCCCACTAAGCCAGGTTGTTCAAAGCCTCACCCAGCCTGTTCTTGAACACCTCCAGGGGGAGGGGTTATCCACAGCTTCTCTGGGCAACTCATTCCTGTGTCTCACCACCCTCATAGTAAAGAAACTTCTTTGTAATGTCTCCCTAAGTTTAAAAACCACCAAAGCAATGACATTTTGTGTGCAACCTGTCAACCACCCCCCTCAATCGGTTGCTCTTCCTTGCTGAATAACTTAGAGTGCAACTGGAAAATGTAGCTGTGGTGTTTCAGGCTGTGACTCATCTTGGGAAATGCTAAGCCCTGTAATAAATCCTGCTGCAAGAAACTGTTCTCATTAGCTGTCTCTGTGCTGGAATTCCTCTAGCCTTTGCTAGTAGGTAAATTTCCTTTGCTGATGGGAGGAGAAATGTGTAGGATTTGATTCAGTGAGATGCTTCAGCATCCGTCATCAGCTTCAATCATGTAGACATGGAGCTGGAAGGGATGCTGTGCTGAAGCTCAGCTCCACGCAGTGGCCCGGGGGGTAAATGGCTCTTCAGATGAGGGAGGATGTTAAGGGGGAGTGAAGCTGTGCCATGCTGGAGTACCCAATCCATGGGTAGAGCAGAATTGCTGTGGGCAGTGAGTTCTGGTTTTCTTCTCTGCAAGTTTGCAAAGTCATGCCTCAGTTCTTTCGCAGATTGGAAGGGACCCTTGAAGGTCATCTTACCCAACCTCCCTGCAGGCAGCAGGAACACCTCCAGAGCAGGCTGCCCAGGGCCATATTGAGTCTGATCTTGAATGTCTTCAGAAATGGGGCATCCAACACATCCCTGGGCAACCTTTCCAGTGTTTCATCACCCTCACTGTGCAGAACTTCCTCCTAATGTCCAACCTAAATCTCCCCAGCTCCAGTTTGAAGCCATTGCCCCTTGTCCTATCACCACAGACCCTTCTGAACAGTCCCTCCCCAGCCTTCCTGTAGGTTCCTTTCAGATACTGAAATTTGGCTCTGAGATCTCCTGCAGAGCCTTCTTTTCTTCAGGCTTAACAGCCCAAATTCTTTTGGCCTGTCTTTGTAACAGAGGTGCTCCAGTCCTCCAGTCGTCTTTGTGGCAATCTCTGGAGCCACTCCAGCAGGTCCATGCCCTCCTTGTGTTGGAGTCCATAGAGCTGGACACAGTAGTCCAGGTGAAGTCTCGCTAGAGTGGAGTGGCAGAAGCACCTCTCTTGATCTGCTGGACACTCAGAATGAAAGTTCCCTTGAGTTTATTATGAAACAGAAAAATGCTTGTGAACATTGCTAATACTTCCTGAGATAAACTGGTGAAGTTCTGGCACTGCTGGCACTCACATTATTGCTTCAACTTTGTCCCACTTTTCATCCCACAGACCTAAGCAAGGGGCTGGGTAAGCTGTGTCTGTGTGTATGGGGAGGCAGTTCCTGATGTTCAGAAGGGAGGGGAGACCAGTTGTAATAAATTCACTTCAAGTGCACCTCTGTTCTGTAATAACCTGTGGTAAGAATCCTTCTCTAACTTGAAATGAAGCATGAGAAATACTCAACAGAAACCCATCTGTGATTCTAGGTAATGTTGATGGCATTTAACAACCCTGGATGGAGCAGCAGCGCTTGGCCTCCTCTAATGGCTCCAGTACCTACTGTGATCTGTAGCAGTTGGACCCAGCATCAATATTCCAAATATCTAAGATAATTACTTCTTACTTTCCTGTTCTTCTGTGTTCTTAGCTGATCATGAGGAGAAACTTCTTTGGTGTGAGTGTGCTGGAGCCCTGGAGCAGGCTGCCCAGAGAGGCTGTGGAGTCTCCTTCTCTGGAGAGATTCCAACCCCCCTAGACATTGTGATCCTGCGTAAGCTGCTGTGGGTGCCCCTGCTTTAGCAAGGCACCTGGACTGGCTGATTCCCAGAGGTCCCTTCCAACCCCTCCCTGCATTCTGGGAGTCCAGCAGTTGCCAGTGATGAGAGCCATGCATTTTTAACTTGGCCACAAGCTGCTGCACAGAAAATCTACAACCTGGTGCTGGCTGTTAGCAACCATCTGAAGAAATGCTGGCTCTTGTTCTCACCATTGCTTCCACAGAAATGTTCTTGATATGGGATATTAGAAGGAACTTCTTTCCTGATAGGGATCTCAAACACTGGAGCAGACTTCCCAGGGAGGTGCTTGCATCCCTGTACCTGGAGATGTTTAAAAGCGATGTAGAGTTGGTGCTGAGGGGACATGGTTTAGCCCCAGCCTTGGCAGAGTTAGTATGGTTGAACTGGATGATCAAAAAGGTCTTTTCCAACCAAAACCATTCTCTAGTTGCTCTCTATCTCTCCATCCACGTGCTACTTTAACACAGGACCCCTGCTCAGTATAGCTGTAGGTAGGGAAGCACACCTGGGCATGTTTCATCAGCTTAGAACACATCCAGAAGCTGAGCACATGCAGTGTGCTGGTCATCAGAGCTTCCAAAGCAGTGCATGCTGCAGGTGAGGCAGCAGAGTGAGGAAGGACATGTGCTGGGGATGGAGGTGGTTCCTTGGCTGAGTGACTGGCCTTGCAGTCTGCTTTGCATTATTGATAAGCAAAGACTTACCACAGAAGATACTGATGCGCCATGCTTGCAACTGTCAGGGACTGATCCTGTTCCTGCCGAGACAAAAATGCTTCTGGCAGCTTGAGAAGGCATCTGAGGAGGAAAGCTGTCAGGGGCTGATGGCTGCACTTTTGGGGGAAGCATAATGACAGGAGCACAGAGGAGGAGAAGCATGCTGGGAAGTTTTGATAGCGTTCTTAATTCCCCCTTCAGCAGGGGAATTGGTAATAAAGGCTTCCTGGCAAGGGCTGTGGCTGCCTGCCTTGGCAGGCCTGCTCGTGTGGAACCTTCTTGTCAGGCTCACATCTTAGTGGGCTCACTTGACTTTCTCAAAGTTCTTAATGTGAAAACAAAGCACACAAACGAAGTCAAAGCATGGGAAGGTGTTCTTAAGTGTCTTGATATTTTGAGTGGTAGCTATTAAGTTAAAGACCTGAAGAGTTCCCGTTCCTGGGAGAGGGAGCCTTTTTCTTCTAAAGAGCTCCTGTTGCAGCCTCCTGTCCTGTCCTTGGGTTTTTACTTTGGTTTTCACTTTGTTGCTTTTTGGGAAGGTCAATCAAACTGGGGATTTGGAGCAGAAGTGTGGTGAGGAGCAGCTGAGGGAAAGGAGGTTGTTCAGTCTGGGGAAAAGCAGTCGGAGTGGAGATCTGATTACTCTCTACAACTCCCTGAAAGGAGGCAGGAGTGAGGTGGGGTTGGTCTTTTCTCCCTAGTGTCAGGTGATAGAATGAGAGGAAATGGCCTGAAATTGTGCAAAAGAAGGTTTAGATTGGATATTAGAAAAATTCCTTTGCCACAGCAGTGGTCAGGGATTGCCACAGGCTGCCCAGGGAGGGGGGGGAGGCACCACCCCTGGAGGTGTTCAAGAAACCTGTGGATGTGGCACTTTGGGACATAGTTTAGTGGGCATGGTTGTGTTGGGTTGATGGTTGGACTGGATGATCTTGAAGGTCTTTTCCAACCAAAACAACTCTATGATTTTCTCTTTTCTTTTCTCTTCCTAACGTTTTCCTTTGAGGAACAGCCTGCTTTAGGGTTTAGCAGCTCGAGCAGTCCACCTTCCCATCAGAGATGCATTCACCCTCACATAATCCTGGGCACTATAAAATCAACTCTCTAAGTCAGTCAGGAACAATCCAAGAGGTGCAGCATGCTGCTGAGCATTTATTTCATTGCCTTTAATACTCAATTTGAGATTCTAGAAACAAGATCCAAACCAATTTAATACAATCTTTGGATTTTTTAAATCTTTTTCTCACCATGAGCTTTTAAGCAGAAGAGGACTAGAGCTCTTCAGAAATCTTAAATCTGTGTGCTGTGATGAGTGTTGCAGGGGTTTTTTTTAAGCTGTAGGGGAGCACAGACTGAGATGTGGAGAAAGGTGAGCCACTGGGAAAGGATCAAGAAGGGGAAGATTGATCTGACACAGAGGAAAGTGGCTCATAGTTTTCCAAGGAGTGCTGCTGCAAACAGATGTTTTCTGTATGCTGTGGAAAGTGAAGCAGAGGAATGGAGTTGAAACAGCTCTTGGAGTAGAGTTTTTAAGCCTTAGAGCAGTGTTGCTACCTGCTTAGAGTCCTACTTTAGTAGTGCATAGTGTGTTTTAAAGGCTCGATTTTTGGGATTGTGTGTGTATATCCTACCTCCCTCCAGCCCTGAACTGAATTTTCTAAGAGCCGCAGAACATTCTAACCACAAATAATAGCTGTTCCCTCTCCAGTGTGCAGCCTGTTGGAGCTGTTTTGCCTGTGACAGTTCTCTGGTGTTCAGACTGGCAGCTGTCTAAGTCAATATGAAGTGCACACACTATACATTGCTCAGTTGATGTATTAATTTTGCTAATCTTTAAAGACTTCATCCTCTCAAGGCTTCAAGTCAACTGTTCTCAGTAATTGGCACCCCAAAAAAGAGACAGCTACTCTAGTTGGCATCTCTGCAGGAACATCAACTATTAATTTTCCTTTCTAATCCTCTGTGTTCAAACTGAGTTAATTGATGCAATGCAATGAGTGTCTTATGTAAGGCAGATTCCTTTGGGCAAATAGAAGTTTCTAGTACTTCTTGGTTTCTGTAGATCCAGTTGTGTTCCTGCCCTGTGAAGAGTAAATAGGCCAGAGAGAGGACCCTGTGAAACAGGTGCCTGTTAGAGTCTTAGAATAGATTTGGTTGGAATAGCCCTTTCAGATCATCCAGTCCAATCATTCTCTACCAAAACTGGGGCTAAACCGTGGCCCTCAGCACCACATCTTAGTACCTACCTGAGTAGGCACAATCTCAAGCACAAATACAGGCTGGGTGGTGAATGGCTGAGAGCAGCCCTGAGGAAAAGGACCTTGGGGTCTGGGTTGATGAAAAGCTCAACATGAGCCTNCTTTGAATCCCTATCCCTGGAGATGTTTCAATCCCCTCCCTGGGCAGCCTATTCCAGGGTTTGAGAACCCTTTCAGGGAAAAAGTTTCTTCCAATGTCCAACCTAAACCTTCACTGGTGCCACTTGAGACCATTTCCCCTCATCTTACTAGAATCACTGCAGGTTTTTTTCTGATACACCCTTTCCAGTGCTGGACATAGGGAAGTGTCTCTAAGGCTCCATTGGTCACCAGTTTCTTATTCTGATCTTCTGTTCTATCCCTTCCATGAATGAGACTCTGACCAGGCAGGGAGTTAGATTTATTTCGGATGCTGCAGCATCGCTTTGGTAAAGCACGCAGCCGAGTTGTTCTGGTGTTAAACTAATCATTACTTGGCATCAGTAGATAACAGAGGACAAGGCTTTACCCATGAATTTGATAGCACTACTCCCCAAACCCACTATAAGCTCTGCCTCTTGCACTCCAATGGTGGCCACAACAATTATTGCTCCAGTTGTAGCACAGACTCTTTCCAACTGTGCAATATCTCAGTGCTGGGAACACTTAACTGTGTAAGTGATGCAGGAAGCTTAAAGCAAAGCACACAAAAGCTCTCTTACTAACAGAGGGCATTAAACATTATCTGTCCCAGTGTGGCTGTTAAAATATAGAGGTTTGGATATATATTAAACATCTACAGTGTGTTGGAAATAGTTGTTTGTTTTTCCAGTAGACTGGGAATTCTTTAGGAGAAGTGCACTGAAGAAAAGTTTATCTTGTGGTTTGAATTACCTGAAGATTTGCTGCACTAGAATTTGTTCTAGATGGGGTCACCTTCTTTATATACCTAACGTTCTGCAGGTTGTCTTCAAGCAACTGCCTTCTGAATCTGGAATGTATTTTCACTCAGATCTGCATTGCACAGCTCCAGCTTACAAAGAACTCTATGTATTGCCTCACTCTCTTGAACTCCCAAACATCTATGATGTGAAAGAATCCAATAAACTGATACACACAATGGTCTGGGCAGAACTGAAGGGTCCCAAGAGTTGATTTTTTCCAAGTGGAGATGTCAGGACCAATACAATCTATTAAAATTGGTACAAAATGTGTAAACCTCTCAGGTGACTGCTTGGGGAGGGCTCTTGGGAGTTGAGAAATAAAAAGAACTATTTTAAGGAGTTACCACAGGCAAGAAAGGGAACAATTCCTCTTGGTTTCTATTTAATTTAAAAGTAATAAACAGTGAGGAAAAGAAAACACTGGATTGCTTTAGCAAATAATAAATTTAAGGAAAGCTTGTTGACTGCTCAGGAAGAAATTGCACCTTGAGTACTGGGTTCAGTTTTGAACCTCTCACTCCAAGGAGGACATTGAGGGGCTGGAGCAGGTCCAGAGGAGGGCAACAAAGCTGGCGAAGGGTCTGGAGAACAGGACTGGGGAGGAGCAGCTGAGGGACCTGGAGGTATATAGTCTGGAGAAAACGAGGCAGAAGGGAGACCTCATTGCTCTCTCCAGCTCCCTGAAAGGAGGTTGGAGCCAGGTGGAGTTGGTCTCTTCTCCCTAGTATCTATCAGATGATAGGATGAGAGGAAATGGCCCGAATTTGTGCCAGGGGAGGTTTAGTTTGGAGATCAGGAACAATTTCTTTGCTACAAGAGCAGTCAGGGATTGGAACAGGCTGCCCAGGGAGGTGGTGGAGTCCTCAGCCCTGGAGGTGTTCAAGAAATGTGTGGCCGTGGCACTTGAGGACATGGTTTAATGGCCATGGTGGTGTTCAGTTGATGGTTGGAGTTTGTGGTCTTGGAGGTCTTTTCCAAGGAAAACAATTCTGTGGTTCTAAATTCTACCTCATGAGGGTTGCCCAGATAAGCTTCAAACCTGAAAGTGTTTAAAGACAGGTGGGATGTGCTTTGTTCCAGTGAGCTGTGTCCCTGCTCGTAGCAAGGAGGCTGGAACTAGATGTACTTTAAGTCCCTTCCAACCCACACCCCTTGGGGATTCTGTTATTGCAAAGCTCACTTAAAAATTCTTCTGGATTTTGTGAAATACTTACTAATTCCTCTTCCTTACAGGGGAAAAAATGAACTTTCTTGCTTATAAAGCAAAGCTGTGGTGGTAGGACACAAACCCAATAGATGGGCAGCCTAAGCAGCCCCTCTGTGCGCTCCAGGCTTACAGTGGAGCTCAGCAAAGCTTGTTCTAAGCATGGCACTCGTGGGAGTGCAGAAGTAATCAATGGAAGCTTGTGGCTCTTTGAGGAAGCCTTGAAGTAGCAAACTGTGTTATCAACTTTCTGTGCTGCTCAGTGGCACTTGCTAAGATGCTTTTATGCCTCTTCAGTTCCAGCATTGTGCTATCAAGGTGGCTCAGCTGCAGTGTTCCCTGAGCACTTGCTTTCACCTGCTGATGCCTCTGCCTTAGATCTGTGCTCTTTGTGTCAGTAGTGCTAGCTCCTGGCTGGTGCAGACCACTTCTCAGCTTGATTTCAGTAGAGGTCATTTGTAGCTCACTCTACCTAATGATCTTGGCTGCCTGGGTTGACTCTTCCACTAAGACAATTCCTTAGCTGTAAACTGAGACTCTGCAATCAACCAGTTCCTTCATCATCCTCATAGCTTCCATTGGACACTCTCTAGTGTTTCCCTGTCCCTCTTTAACTGGGGAGCCCAGAACTGGACACAGTACACTAGATTTGGCCAAAGTAGAGGGCAGAAGAGTCTCCCTTGCCATGCTGAACACAGGTCAGCTCTTTTGGGCTCAGTGCTAGTACAAGAACAGCTTTTAATGACATCTTCATATTTGTTGATATGTCCTGAATGCAAAGCAAGCAAATTAAATCTCATCCTTGCTCCTTGTGTTCATAATTCACTGTTTTGGTTTTGATAGTTTTATTAGCAGCTTTCCCATGGGCTGTTCTTAATATTGTGTGGTTTACAGATGTGAGTGTAACCTTAATAAAAGTGCATTTAAGCAAATTAAAGTTGTTCTGCCTGCCTGCTAGTATCACCCTTTGTTAGGCACCCAGGTTTATTAAATTCCTGACTTTGTCATTTAAGTTGCACTTGGCCAGTCTTTGCCCAGGTAGTCTCTGGATTCTGTGGTCCGAGGTGCTAAGGAAAATGTCATAAACTTCTGGGAAATAAGGAATGAATATTTCCTTTACCTTGTCTTCAGTGTAGTGAGCCTTTCGTGGTGTTTCTGTCTGCTCATTTCTGTCAGCGAGATCACTGCTGTCTTTTACTGCTGCCTCCCTTCAGTTTAAAACTGAAGCGCTAAAAATAAGTGCATTTAAAGGATAAGAGCTGACAGAATAAACAAGGATTTGGACTGCTTTCTCATTATTTTACTGCTTCAGCTGTTTGCTAGCCTTTATCTGTCTTGATTTGCTGCTCCTGACACTTGCTTAGGAAATAAGCTGTGGAACAGAGCACGCATCTTGTCCCAGGGTGCTAGGACTAACACACTGATATATAAAAGCTTTATATAAGCTCCCCATGGTACATGGTGGTGAAATGAAAAAGGAAAACTAATGTCTGTACTCAAGAAAAAGAGCTCCTGTGTGACTTGGGGACTGCTAGCAGATGATTCCAATTCATAGATTTGAAGCTGCCCCAAGGATGGAGTTGGTGGTTGGAAGTGATGGGCTGCTAGCTGATGGTATCACCCAGAGCCAGGTGGTTTCTGCAGCAGGCTGCTCTTGCTGGGAAAGTGCTTGGTGAGCTGGAGCAGGACGAGGAGCAGTGAGCACAAACTGGAGTTTCCATCTGAACACAAGAAGAAAATTCTTTGGCTCCAACCCCTCAATATCCTTCTTGTAGTGAGGGCCCCAAAGCTGAACCAGTGCTCAAGATGTCGTATCACCAATACCAGGGCACAATCCTTGCCCTGGTCCCACTGCCCACACTATTGCTGTTAGAAGCTTTTGCAGCATTTATCAAGGCTTTTGTGTCAGATTTGTAGTGAGGGGTTTGTAGAATTCTTTGGTTTCCTGCCTTGGTCTGCTGCCATCGAACAGGTGCAGGAGCAGAAATGCGTATGATGAAACGGTGGCACTGGTTTGTCAGCAGTGCAGAGATTAGTCTCAAATGAGCATTTATGAGATTTAACCAGCTGGCTTCCAAATGTGTTTCAGAATTGCACCGCAGAGCAGGTACCTGCAATTCCTGTAAGTGGAGGTAGTAAATGCGGGGAGAAAGGAGTAGGAACATGCTTTCAGGGTGGAATGTGCTATGCTGTTGAGGCTGTTGTTGCTTTAACACATAGGATAATGAGAATGGGCAGATTTTTGTGTCCTTTGACCCTTTTGTGCACAGAGTTCAGCTGCTTTATAGGTTGTGCTATACTGCATGGGAGTAAGCTTTTTGCAGTGGTGAATGAGTGGTGATGTAGCTGATAGAAATCATTGCTATAGCACAAGCAGTTCAAAAGCACATTTATTTCAGTACCTACAAATAAATGGCCCACCCACAGCAATGAAACAGCACAGGAAAGACTCTGGAATGGGTTGGATTTTTTTCCCCAAGTGTGTTTACTATTGCTGGCTTTTTACCTAGTGCTGTAATTTGAGTTCTCCTTCAAGTATTGAAGCATCATCTTCAAGCATTTCACTTCTGCAGCTGTACCTGTTAAAAGCACTATTGACTGAAGTCAGCTCTAGAAACATCTCAAGCAACGATTTTGTTTCTGGTACCACTTGGAGATACATTAGCTGAAAAAGATTGAAACTTTGTGTTGTCTGTGGAAGCTGAGAGGATCCCGAGCTGGGGCCCAGGTCCTGGCAGCTTTTCTTGGCTCTGTTGTGACAACATTACACTCATTTTCACAGAGAAAATACGTTCAATCTCAGTCAGATGTCTTTAGAATAAAAATAGAATTTATGACTTTTGATCTAGGAATTTGTGGCTTTGGATTTAGAAGTTGGAGTTGTAAAAGCAGAAGGATGACTTTTAACTCCTTCCACATGCACTCCCTACAGCCCTAGCCTGGCGTTGGACTTGCAGTCATGGTGAAATCTGCAGGCTCCTCTGGCTCCAGGACATTGTTTTTGTGGCTTTGTCACCCTCTGAGCAGTCTCTAGGGGTTTTTTTAATGTGACAGCTGGACAGCAAATAGAAGGTAAGTAGAAGAAGGTGTATTGGAAGGATGTATCACACTAGGTGGATGTTAATTTGCTCATGGAATCGCAGGATGCATTGGGTTGGAAGGGACACTCAAAGGTCATCTAGCCCAAGCCCCTTGCAGTGAGCAGGGACATCTCCAAATAGATCTGGTTGCTCAGGGCCACATCAGGTCTCACCTTGAAATGTCTCCAGGAACAGGGCCTCTACCACATCTCTGGGCAACCTGTTCTAGTGTTCCACCACTCTCATTGTAAAGAACTTCCCTCTAATGTCCAACCTAAATCTCTGCTCTGGTTTAAAACCAGGAGACTACTGCTTGTGTCAGTGCAGAGATGAACCTTTAAATACTGTGAATTCAAGAACAACATTTAAAATACTACAATGTCTTGTCTTTCTTAAAATGAACTCTCTAGCTATTTAAAATACTACAATATCTTGTCTTTCTTAAAATGAACACTCTAGTTTTATGACTACATGATTGACCATGAGGCCTCACCTTGAGACTGTGTGCAGTTCAGAGCCCCACACTTCAAGAAAGATATTGAGGTGCTGGAGTGGGACCAGAGGAGAGCAACAAAATTGGGGAAGGGGCTGGAGGGAAAGTCAGTGGGTGAGGGAGCTGGGGTTGGTGAGCCTGGAGAGGAGGAGACTGAGAGGGGACCTTGTCACACTCTACAACTATCTGAGGGGAAGTTGTAAGGTGGGGGTCAGGCTGTTCTCCCAGGTGACTTGTGACAAGACCAGAGGGCATGGCCTGAAACTGTGCCAGGGGAGGTTTAGGTTGGATCTTAGGAAGCACTTTCTCATGGAAAGGGTAATTGCACAGTGGAATGGACTGCCCAGGGAGGCAGTGAAGTTGCCATCCCTGGAGATGTTCAAGGAAAGATTGGATGTGGCACTGAGTGCCATGGTCTGGTCGATGTGGTGGTGTTAGGGCATAGGTTGGACTTGACCTCAGAGCTCTATTCCAGCCTCAATAATTCTGTGTGATTCCATATGCAAGCCTCTTGCTTTAACCCTGAAGAGAAATGTGATGGTTTGGGAGTTACCTGCCCCCCCACTCTATGAAAATCACCCAGACTAGACTCAGCCAGCTGGAAGTTAAGGACTGAAGCTCTATTTACAGCTTAGCACAACATACAAGCATATATATACACAATATAAATGAATATTTACATAAATATACAAGTTAAAGGTAATACAGAAACACAATCCCCCTCCCAGAAATCCGAGTCCCCAGGAGGGGCTCCTAACCACCCTTGCACCNCAGTGGGTGAGGGAGCTGGGGTTGGTGAGCCTGGAGAGGAGGAGACTGAGAGGGGACCTTGTCACACTCTACAACTATCTGAGGGGAAGTTGTAAGGTGGGGGTCAGGCTGTTCTCCCAGGTGACTTGTGACAAGACCAGAGGGCATGGCCTGAAACTGTGCCAGGGGAGGTTTAGGTTGGATCTTAGGAAGCACTTTCTCATGGAAAGGGTAATTGCACAGTGGAATGGACTGCCCAGGGAGGCAGTGAAGTTGCCATCCCTGGAGATGTTCAAGGAAAGATTGGATGTGGCACTGAGTGCCATGGTCTGGTCGATGTGGTGGTGTTAGGGCATAGGTTGGACTTGACCTCAGAGCTCTATTCCAGCCTCAATAATTCTGTGTGATTCCATATGCAAGCCTCTTGCTTTAACCCTGAAGAGAAATGTGATGGTTTGGGAGTTACCTGCCCCCCCACTCTATGAAAATCACCCAGACTAGACTCAGCCAGCTGGAAGTTAAGGACTGAAGCTCTATTTACAGCTTAGCACAACATACAAGCATATATATACACAATATAAATGAATATTTACATAAATATACAAGTTAAAGGTAATACAGAAACACAATCCCCCTCCCAGAAATCCGAGTCCCCAGGAGGGGCTCCTAACCACCCTTGCACCTTCTTTCCACCCCTCTACCTTATCCCAGGGTCTGCCTTAGGTGCAGGGTGAGTTTGGAGGATGGGCAAGGGGGGTTAGAATATTTTTTTAATTAAAATATTCCAATTAGCCTCAAAGCAGCACAAGAAAGCAGTAATGAAGTGCTGTAATTGGTAGAATTCCACAAGACATTGGTGTAAGTTGAGTTACACGTTTGATGGAAAGCAACAATGACCAACGAACGACAAAGCTATGACCTGTACTCACCTCTGACAGGGGTGACTAACAGAGTTATACCTTGTCACTGCTGCTAAGGGTTAACTGCTCTGAGTCACTTGCCTGTGAATAACCTTGTTCCCCAAATGTGAAAGCCTCACCACACAGCCATCTGTGCATCTGACCGTAACCATTGCCTGCAACTCGGTGAACTGGCTCACTAGACACAAGCCATAGTGCTTCTGGCCTCCTATAGGCAGCAAGTTGACTTGTGAGGCACGAAGTCATCAGGCTGAATGGCACCGTAGGTGTGCATCACAAGGCTGTCTTTCAGCAAGAGCACAGAAAATAAGCACTCAAGTGATTACATCCACATTCAGTGGAAGGGACAAAAAGTCTACAGCGTGGGTTTTCATCTGCCCACAGGGAGCTGCCACATCCTTTCCTTTCTACTTGCTGTTAATGCTTGGCACACGTGTGGAAGCAGGTGGGGAAAAAATGTCCAGCTGTAGATTCCTGGGATTGAATTAGTGTTGGAATGACTTGCAATCAGAAACCAATTCCTGTATGGTAAAATGTGTTAAAAGAGAGGGGAAATGGAAGCATGAGGCTTGAATAAGTATACTCTGCACTGGATGGCTAGGCCCAAAGAGCAGTGGTGAAAACTAAGAAGTGGAGACATTTTCCCGCCCTGTGTATGGATTGTTGATGGTTTTATACCAGAACTCTTCTTCGGGCATAAAATTCTTACTGAAGTCTTCTCTTTGCTTTGGGTTGTGTGATCTAAAACTGATTTGAGAAAGAAGGGGGCAGTGAAGCTGGTGAGGGGTCTGGAGAACAGGACTGGTGAGGAGCAGCTTGAGTGATCTCTCGTTGTTTAGGTTGGAGAAAAGGAGGCTGAGGGGAGACCTCATTGCCCTCTACAGCTTCCTGAAAGGAAGTTGGAGCCAGGTGGATGTTGAGCTCTTCTACCTAGTAACAAGTGTCAGGACAAGAGGAAATGGCCTCGAGCTGCACCAGAGAAGGTTTAGATTGGACACGAGGAACAATTTCTTCTTCTTAAAGGACTGTCAGGCCTGGGCAAGGCTTCCTAGGGCAGTGGTTGAGTCCCTATCCCTGAAGGGGTTTAAAAGCTGTGGAGATGTGATGCTGAGGGATGTGCTTTAGTAGTGACCTGGTGGTGTTTCTTCCAGCCAAACCAACCAAAACAAATCTGTGGTTCTAAATGGGATTTATCTGTAATGATGTCTGATATATTGCAGTTTAAAAAGACTCTGCAAATTAAGTGTTCTCTTAGAACCTGAAACTGAGACTAATTATGTCCAGTAATTGCCTTTTAACCTTCCACTAATTGCTAAGTGGTAAGGTGAAAGAGTTCAACACTTCCGCAGGGAAATTTCTATGTGTAATATCTCAAAGTCAACAATCTGTAGTAAATGGTACAGCAAATAATGTAGTACCACTTCAGAAATGGGTAATCTTCACTTGTTTTAAACAGATGAGCTAATTGGCTGTGGGAGGTGGGGGATTAATGGAAGGATCTTTGTTCTCTGTGCTTCTAACAGAATCATAGATTTGTTGCCGGGGTAAAATACCTCTAAGATTGAGTCCGTCAACTCCTCACCACCATGGGCATTAAACCCTGTCTCCAAATGCCATGTCTACCTGTTTCCTGATCACTTCCAGGGATGGTGACTCCACTGCCTCCCTGGGCAACCTGTTCCAATTCCTGGCATGAATATTGATGTCTCCCCTAGATGCCACAACTCTGTGATGGTGTCTGTGAAAGGACAGAGACCAGCTAGATCTGGGGATGGAAAAAAAAAAAGCCAAACTAGTTGGTCTAGGAAAGAGAGATAAGCTATGCCTGACAGTGGAAAAAATAACTTGAGTCAACATTAATATCTATCATGTAATTAAATGTTGTCAAATCTTAATTACCTTTTCTAAATACAATTCATTATGTTCAAAGCCTGAACATGTGAAGTTGGGAATGTTAACACCCCATAGCTCTGTCCTGGGCTGCCTGTGTATGGTGAGGTATTAAGTAATGACAGAAAACTCATTTGTTGTGTGAAACTTTTGAGCTTGCTGGAGTAAAGTAGAACACTGATGTGAAAAGGAAGACTTCCCTCTTGCTGGAAAAGCACATTTATTGTGGTCTTTCACCACCGAGAGAGAAGTCTGAAATAGGAGTTGTGTGGCAGTGAAGAGAGATGGGTAATTACTTACTTGAGATTCATAGAATCATGGAATTACTTAGGTTAGAAGGGACCTTAAAGATCATCTATTCCCACCCCCCCTGCCATGGGCAGGGACACCCCCACTAGCCCAGCTTCCTCAAGGCCCCAACCAACCTGGCCTTGAACACCTCCAGACAGGGGGCATCTGCAGCCTCCCTGGGCAACCTGTGCCAGTGTCTCCCTATCCTCACCAGACAGCATTTCTTCCTCCTCCAGTCTCAATCTCCTGTCTTCCAGCTCAAAGCCATTGCACCTTGTCCTGGCACTACAAGCCCTTGTCAGAAGTCCCTGTTGATAGGTTTGATAGAATTGAAAGGAGATGTGGATTTGAAAGTACTGAAGAAGGCTTTTTGTAGGAATTTCCCTTCAGAGTTAACTTTGGTATTCTATGGCTCTCTATGTTTTGGTGACAATGATGTCAAAGAGGATGATTGTAGAATTGCTTGGAAAAGGCATCTAAGATCAAGTCCAACAGTCATCCTAAGAAAACTATGGCCAGTAAACCATGTCCCCACGTGCCATGTCCACACGTTTCTTAAACCCCTGCAGGGATGGTGGCTGCTTCCCTGGGCAGCCTGTGCCAATGTTTGATGACTCTTTTAGCAAAAAAATTTTTCCTGATCTCCAATCTAATCCTGCCCTGGCACAATTCCAGGCTATTTTCTCTTGGTCTATCACCTGACACTAGAAGAGACCAACCTCTACCTCACTCCAACCTCCTTTCAGGGATTTGTAGAGAGCAATGAAGTCTCCCCTCAGTCTCCTCCAGCCTAAACATCCCCAGTTCGGCTGCTCCTCACTGTTCTCCAGACCCTTCCCCAGCTTTGTTTCCCTTCTCTAGACCTGCTCCAGCCCCTCAATGTCCTCCTTGTAGTGAGAACCCCAAAACTGATCCCAGTATTCAAGGTGTGACTAATAATATCTTTGAATGAACCTAAGGCTGAATTTGCAAGCTGACATTGCCATCTCTGTGCAGCTGCCCCTGAGGGCTTTGAAGCCAGAATTGCAGGCTGGATAAACTGTACCACATGGCTGGGGGCGGGGGGAGAAAACCAATCAATGCAACTTAATAGTCAAATGAGCACAATGCAGAGGACATTCAGGCCTGTGAAGTTTGGTGCAAACAGCTGAATCAAAAATAGCCCAGTGACAAAGCGTATGGATCGCTTGTTTGTCCTCGGGCACGATGACTGCGCTGCCAGCTCCCAGCTGCAGCCTGCCTCCTGCTGCAGAGCACTCACACTGTTAGCATGGTGCTGGAGATGCCTCTGCCCACTTTGCCTGCCCAGGCAGCATGTGGCAGGTGCTGAAAGGGTGTTTGTGGGAAGGCAAAACTACCTCTGTGGTTCGAGGCATGTTCAACCTGGAGAAGAGGCTTGCAATGACAGGACAAGGGGCAATGGGTTTGAACTGGCGGAGGGGAGATTGAAACTGGGTGTTAGGAGGAAGTTCTTTACAGTGAGGGTGGTGAGACACTGGCACAGGTTGCCCAGGGAGGTTGTGGAGCACAGAATCACCCAACGTGATCTTTTGATCACGTTGGGTGATTCTGTGCTCCACAACCTCCCTGGGCAACCTGNCTACTGCTCCTTGAAAGTAGGTTGGAGCCAGGTGGGGCCTGCCCTCTTCTTTGAGGTGACAAATGGTAGAACAAGAGGAAATGACCTCAATTTGCACTGAAGGAGGTTTAGGTTGAGTGTTTGGAAAAAAAAATTCTTCTCTCAAAGTATCACCGAGCGCAGGACCAGGCTGCCCACGGGGAGGTGGAGTCCCCAATCCTGGAGGTGCTTGAAAGACGTTTGGATGAGGAGCTTAGGGACATGATCTGAGAGTTGTGTACAGGGAAATGTTAAGTCATGGGTGGACTCAATGAGCTTGTGTTTAGATGAAGAAGACATTGTACTGAAAATATGCTGATTGCATGACACTTGAGTTGACCCAGAACAACCATTTGTGGAGCAGTAGCTTCATCCCACTTGCAAATGCAGATGTTTTCAAGCCAAATGCTCTTACCCTATCGCATCTCTGCTGTCCTTGGCCTCTGTTCAGCAGTGATTCAATACCACACCTGCAGCAACCACAACTGGAGGCTCTGGAATCATCATCCAAAAGAGCTGCACTTTTATGAGGCAAGATGGGTTTGGGAACTTGTTGTGCCAGGTTGCAGCGATCCATCAAAATCATTTCATAAACTGAAGTGACTATTCAAGTGGAGACAGTTGATTTAATGTTTAAAAAAAGGAATCTTAAATTTCAATATGTATGTAAAGAAGTCTCTGGAGTGTCATCAACTTTTGATCTTTGAGCTTAGCAGCTTCCAGGAGTGGAATGTGATTGCTTTTGTAATGGCAGAGTACTATAAAAAAGGGCTGTGGATGCAGCTCTGAAGCCTTCAATACAGGAAGGACACTGAGCTGATGGAACAGGTCCAGAGGAGGGGCACAAAAATGATCAGGGGATTGGAGCACCTCTGCTACGAGGACAGGCTGAGGGAGCTGGGTGTGTTCAACCTGGAGAAGAGGGGGCTTGGGGAGACCTAATAGCAACCTTCCAGTACCTGAAGGGAGCTACAAGAAAGCTGCAGCGAGACTGTTTGCAGTGACAGGACGAGGACGATAGCTTCAAACTAGAGCAGATCAGATTTAGATTGGATGTTAGGAACAAGTTCTGCAGCATGAGGGTGGTGGAACACTAGCATGGGTTGCCCAGGGAGGTGATTGAGGCTCCATCTCTGGAGATATTCAGGGTGAGGCTCGACAGGGCTCTGGTTAACTTTATCTATTTGAGGATGTCTCTGCTGACTGCAGGGGGAGTTGGACTGGATGACCTTTGGAGATCCTTTCCAACCCAGAGCATTCTATAGATTCTGTGTCTGAACATCTGAAAGGATGCTGTTCTTCCAGCTCTGCAACTCTTGCATGTAAGGTTGAGGATGTCAAATTTCTTACACATTTTGAGTGTTACTCCTAGAAGTCAAAGCTTGGTTGAGCAATTAGTGTACTGAATTCCAGAGAAATATTATCATCACTTTGTTTGCTTCTGCTGGTGCTGCTCATTGAGCATTATTTGTAGTTGTGCTAGCAGCTCAAGCACTGCTAAAAATAAATTCATTTGTTTATAGACTCCTTTGACAAGAGACAAATAAAACCACATTATCATGTTATTGAACAGAAAGCAATAAACCCAGTAAGTGGTGTCTTTGAGCTTGGCTGAAGCTTGCTGTTCGATGGCTGAGGTTGGTTAGACACCTGCTGTCTCCTCTCCCACCCACATTTTGTTTCCTTTGGGAAGTTTTTCACACCAGTGTGCTTTTTCTGTCTGAAGAACCCCTGCACTGGCACAGCTGAGGACTGAGCTGCCTGAGAGCAGCTCTGCAGAGAAGGACATGGGAGTGCTGGTGGACAGGAAGGTTGCAATAAACTAAGAAAGCAAATGGTCTCCTGGGGTGCATTAAGAAGAGTGGGGCCAGCAGGTTGAGTGAGGTTCTCTTCCCCCTCTACTTTGCCCTAGCAAGGACACATTTGTAGTACTGGGTCCAGTTCTGGGCTCCCCAGTTCAAGAGAAACAGGGAACTACTGGAGAGGGTCCAGTGGAGGCTACAAAGATGCTGAGGGGTCTGGAGCATCTCTGTGAGGAGGACAGGTTGAGAGCCCTGGGGCTGTTGAGCCTCTGCAGAACAGGAGCCTGAGAGGGGATCTGATCAATACTCAGCAAGAGATAAAAGGATACTGATATCAAGAGGATGGGGCCAGACTCTTTTCACTGGTGTCCAGTGACAGGAGAAGGGGCAATGGGCACAAACTGGAACCCAGGAGGTTTCAGCTGAAGATAAGGAGAAACTTGTTTGGTGTGAGGGTGCTGGAGCCCTGGAGCGGGCTGCCCAGAGAGGCTGTGAAGTTTCCTTCTCTGGAGGGATTCCAAACCCACTTGGCCATTGTGATCCTGTGCAAGCTGCTGTGGGTGCCCTTGCTGTAGCTGGGGGTTTGGACACAAGAATGATCTCCACAGATCCCTTCCAACACCTACCGTGATGGGACCTCGTGGTAGTTTGTTAGCTTGCTGAGGGAGATCTTTTTCTATACTGTTAATGGGGAATGCTACAGAGCAGGAAGAGACTAAAATGCATCAGAAAAGGAACAGTTAAAGGCTCTGCTTGGGGCTGGAAATGCTGGGCAGAGGCCACGAGTGCAGATCTGTAAATCACAAGAAGGGTGCTTAGGCACGCTGGAGTCCAGGGACAGTCAGACTTTGCTGCAGTGAAGTTTGAGAAGTTCAGTAATGGTCCAAAGGTCACCTGGATGTTCCAGCAGCAGGGGAACAGTGAGATTCTTCACGTGATTTTACACAGTAAGGAAGGGCAAAAGGAGGTGAAGGAAAACTGTGAGGAGGACAAATGACATCTGTTCTGATATCTTCAGTTGTGTGACACTGAGGTTTCTGCATCCTGGAGCTGCAGGGCTCTGGGGTGAGTGCAGCTTTTAAGTGGGAGTGCTGTGACTGAATGTATTGGCGGTAAAAATGCATCACTGTGAGAATAATTTTACTTGCCCTATAAACTGGGCTTCTGAACCTCTCTCCCTGAGGAATATATAGAGAAGATGCAAAGTTACTGCACAATCTGGCAGCCAGCTCTGCCTTTACTTCTTCGTCCTGCCCTTGGCTTGCTGTGCCAAGGGAACAAGAGTCCTTGTGGGAATCAGGGCTTGAATCCTCTGAGCTGGGTTGTGGTAGCTTTGGTGGGGCAGAGGGACCTATATCCATGTGTGTCAACTTGATAAATGATGCCTCTCCTGCCTCTCCTTTTAAGTAACTACTTTGGGGGGGGGGGGGGGGGGTTTGGGNCAAAAGTCAACTTTTCTACAAAGGCTTTTTTTGTTTGTTTGTTTGTTTTTGTTTGTTTTGTTTTGTTTTTTTTGAGGAGAGGAGGTGATTGTAAAAAATTCCAGAGCCTGATCTAAAATGTATGGAACCATGAATGTGCTCTGCCTACAGGCAAATGGATCTACATATGATCTGCTTTCACTTAGGACCATACACTTACAAATGTTAGGACTCGTCTGTGAATCATGGCACAAAATGTGATTTAGCTTTGTAATATTGTGAGGACTTGAAACACTATAGCCAAAACCAACCCTCACATCCACAATACCTCCAAGAACCTCTGTAGACTTATTGGTTGTGTCTAGGTCAGTGTGAGATGTTGAGAAGTGCTTTGATCTAAAGGAAGAAAAAAATCTCAATCTATCAATGTCAAGAGATGATTGAAAATGCCAGCAGTGAACTGAGGGAAGAGCAGAGAAGGCAGATAGTGCAGGGATCTCTCAGGCAGTGTTTGAGTAACACTTAGGGAGGATAAAAAAGGTAT
The DNA here is from genome assembly GCA_013399055.1 of Ramphastos sulfuratus. NCBI lineage: Eukaryota > Metazoa > Chordata > Aves > Piciformes > Ramphastidae > Ramphastos > Ramphastos sulfuratus. Next base: position 44,204 of record WBNM01035080.1, read on the forward strand.
TTGAAATAAAGCTTCTAGCAGCTGAATGGATTAGTTGTTAAAACTCCCTGAAAGTGGTGATTGTGCTGAAGCTCGTATTTGGGGGACCAGGCCAAACACTGTCCCTCCCCAAAAGAACTAACAGGGGAAAAAATAACCCTGAAAAACACCTCAAAAAACAAAGTGAACAAGCCAATCACAACCAAAGCCCCCCAAAGCTCAAAATCAAACAGAGCAAACCCAGCAGAAACTTGTCAAGCATTTTTCAGAAGATAAGAACTAGGTTGTGTTGCTCCATCTGATGCCAGAATAACTTCAGGAAATGGTAACCTCAAGATTGCCTCCAGAAGGACATTTGTACTGGGGTTGGCTGAGTCAATAACCACTGCAGGTTTTTGGACAGATGGAATCTGATTAATAGCAAGAAAACACTTAGCTGTGACTACAGCCATTGTAATTGAAACTGAGGCCTCCAGGCATCCAAGAATCAGCTGAGGATCCTGGCTCTTGGATGTGCTGCTCTACTAGGGCAGGGGTTTAATTTCTGCATGCGAAGACTTGGTAGTTACAAATGATAGTGCATCTAAAGAGTTAACTGATAGAGGACATCAAACCATTGAGAGACTAAAATTCCATTCTTTATGACTTCTGTCCAATGATTCATAGTGAAATACACACTTGAGTTTGTCTTTATTGGTTCAGATTTTCCAGGTTAGTCTACATTGGAGAAAAGGGTTATAGCAGTGACAGTAAAACTCAGCTGCTCATTGGCATGTGGCCACTGAAGTCAGGTTGGCTTCGGGGGCAGATTAACTTGGTTAGCAAAGCATGACTGGGATGTAAACACCTACCAGCAATAGTCTGGGAAGTCAAACAGTTCCTGTTGTGTCTCTTCCCAGTAAAACCATATTGAGTCCATTTGGAGCAAGATTTCTGTCTCCTAATGTATCAGGTGCCTCCTTATTTGGTGCCATGTGACACACTGGGGCTGTTGATCAACAGCCAGCTGAACATGAGCCAGCGTGTGCCCAGGTGGCCAAGAAGGCCAACAGCATCCTGGCCTGGGTCAGCAATGGTGTGGCCAGCAGGGCAGGGATTGTTCCCCATACTCAGCTCTAGGGAGGCCACACCTTGGGTGCTGAATTCAGTTTTGGATCCCTTGCTCCGAGAAGGACATTTTGGTGCTGGAGCAGATCCAGAAAGGGGCAGTGAAACTGCTGAAGGGTCTGGAGAACAGGGTTGGTGAGAAGCAGCTCAGGGAGCTGGGGTTGTTTAGTCTGGAGAAAGGGAAGCTGAGGGGAGACCTCATTGCTCTCTACAACTCCCTGGAAGGAGGATGAAGCCAGGTTGGGGGTTGGTGTCATCTCCCAAGGAATGAGTGTTAGGAAATGACCCCGAGTTGTACCACGGTGGGTTTAGGGTGGACATTAAAAGAGAATTCTTCCCTGAAAGGGTTTTCAAACGCTGGCACAGGCTGTCCATGGAGATAGTTGAATGCCCATCCCTGGAGGTGTTTCAAAGAGGCAGACATGTAATGCTGAGGGCCACGGTTTAGCCTCAGCCTTGGTAGAGTTAGAGAATGGTTGGACTGGGTGATCTTGGAGGTCTTTTCCAGCTGAAATGATTCTGTGGTTCTCTCCTGCCAATCCAGACCATGAGGTTAACCTAGAGGTTAAATGTGTTAAAGGTTTAATGCTTTTCTTACATCTCAGTGTGGGATTGAGTCTGGGCTGTGATAGCATCATTCCACTGTTCTCAGACGATAACTTTTCCATTTTAATGACACATCACTCAGCCTTTCAATAATGTGAGTGTGGAATTCAATGCACAGATGCCTCTTGTGCTGTCAGGCTGAGGTGCAGTTTACACTGAAAGTCCTTTGGTTTGAATTGCACAGGGAGGCTTCAGCATGGGGCTTTGATTTGCAGTTATTATTGGATCAATGGCTGAATGAATTCCTGGGATGGAAGCTTGACACCAGCTATGTTCCCCATAAGTTTTATTGTTTGTTCTTTCCTCCTTACAGAATAAACATTGTGAGGTCTTGTCTGATATGAAAGATAAATGTGGAGATGTAATGGCCTCCAAAGTCTGAGGATTAAAGGCATAAATTCTTTGGGTAAAAAATTGCTCATTGTTGTTGAAGGCTTCTTGGCTGCTTGCTCTGACTCTAACTAATCCACATATGAATCTAAAATACATCTTGACAACAACCCTCTCTAGACAGATAATTTTATTAAGGAAAATACAAATACTTGATATAAATGAAGGATGAAGCTTGATTTGATCATTTTCTAAATGTTTATGGCTGATGATTGCATGTCTAGAGGCTAAATTGATGATGAAGTGTTCTGCTATGGATATCTTCATGTTCTGAAAAGCATTTAGCTGCCATTAGAGGCAAGGACCTCTATAAGGGAGCATTTTAATTGGAGCCAGGGCTGTGTTCCATACTTATATCACAGAATCAGAGAGTGGTTGAGGTTGGAAGGGACCTCTGGAGATTACCTAGTCCCACAGCTACCCACAGCAGCTTGCCTTAAACTGTTACTGTGAATGTGAAATTTAAAAATGTACTCCTTAAGCTCCAGTTTTCAAGACAGTTTTCTTTCTTTCCTGGAAATGGAAAGGCAATCAGAAATAATGCTGTCTTCTGGCTTACCACTCAAGATGACTCTTAAATTAAGCTAGAGTAATGCCTTCTGTAGATATATTGAATAGAGAGGAATCACAGAATGCTAGGTGTTAGAAGGGACCTCTGAAAGTCATTGAGTCCCACTCGCCTGCCAAGGCAGGATCACCTAGAGAAGGTCACACAGGAACACATCTAAGTAGGCCTTGAAAGTCTCCAGAGACTCCACCAGCTTTCTGGACAGCCTGCTCCTGTACCCTTAAAGAAACTCCTCCTCATGTTTCGATGGAACTTCTGATGTTTGAGTTTCTGTCCGTTACCTCTTGTCCTGTTGATGGAGACAACTGGGAAGAGTCTGACTCCCTCCTCCTGACACCCACCCTTGAAATACTGATCAGATCCCCTCTCAGTCTGCTCTTCTCCAGACTAAACAGCCCTAAGTCCCTCAGCCTTTCCTTCTCACAGAGGTGTTCCAGTGCCCTCTGCATCTTTGTAGCCCTGTGGTGTGCCCTTCCAACAAGTCCCTCTCCTTGAACACGGGAGCCTGTCTACTAAAGCTTCTGTGTACTTCTTCTCCTGAGCAGTTTGTCTGCCACTTGCTCATAAAGCAGAGGTGGTCACAACACTGACCTTGCTTAGAGGTTTCTGATGTGCAGTTATATATTAGCCACTTACTCGTCACAGAGTCACAGAAGGTTAGGGGCTGGAAGGGACCTCAAAAGATCATCCAGTCCAATCCCCCTGCTAGAGCAGGATCACCTATACCAGATCACACTGGAATGCATCCAGGCAGGTCTTGAATAGCTCGAGGGAGGGAGATCATTCCTCTTTACTTCTGGAGTTAAGTCACCTCCTTAGCCATTCAAAAAAGACCTCACTCTATTAACTGAGCTGCAAAGAAACCTTTTAAATGAGTTTTGAGTGGGACGTTTCTGATGTGTGAGCTGTGGTAGGGATAGGCAGAGGTGAAATAATAAGTGGTTTGAAATGTTTTGACTGGAAGGGGTAAAAAAGAGAAACTGGCTCATTTGTAAAATGATTACTGCAACAAGAACAAGATGGTTTTCAAACAGAACAGAAGCAGATGCACTCCTTCCATTTTTATAATACTGTTGTGTTGGTTTTGTTTCTTCTGAGCAATTACAAACCAACTTAAGGGGAGGAAAAGATGAAAGCAGGTGAAGTCATATAATCACAGAATATTTTGGATTGAAAGGGACCTTGAAGGTCACCTAGTTCCAACCCCCCCCTCCTTGCCATGGGCAGGGACACCTCCTACTTAGACCAGCTTGCTCAAGGCCCCATCCAACCTGGCTTTCAACACTTCCAGGCTTGAAGCCTCCACAGCTTCTCTGGGCAACCTGTTCCATTGCCTCACCCCCCTCATGGGGAAGAATTTCCTCCAAATGTCTGATCTAAATCCAGCTTCTTCCAGTCTAAAACCATTACACCTTGTCTTGTCCCTCCATGCCTTTCTAAAAAGTCCCTCTCCAGCTCCTCCGTAGACCTCTCCCAATCCTGCTGAATATATTAAAAATTCTTTTGAAAGAGAGGTGATAAATTCAAGATATTTTAATCAGTTGTCTCTTCACTTTCTTCTGATGCTGACTTTAAGAGCACCCCCGCTTATCAAAGCAAAATATTTACTTCCCTTCCATATGGCTCCTTGGCAATCTTCTGACTTAGATCATAAGTTGGCTTTGCTGCAGATTCTAATTGCTTGATCTCATGAGACAGAAATTGGTGCTGGACAATTGTGTAAAGCAAGTGGAGGCTGCAGAGCCTGGTTAGCACAGGGACACCTTGCTCTGGAGGCATTCATTGCATGGAAGCCTTTCTGCTAACCTGCTGCAGAGAAGGACAACAAAAGACTTTGTTTACCAAAGCTTTTTTTTTTGTTTTGTTTTATTTTCCCCTCTCTGTGTTCTGCTTGGGTGTAGATCCTGGAGCATAGCTGATTTTTCTGTCTGGCTCTCTAGTGCACATGAAGGGATTGCATTTGGAATGAGCCTGCCTATGAGGAAACCAACTCCCTAGAAATGGTGACACTCATGTGTCATGCACCAGGCTTCTTGGGGGTTTAATTGGAGGTTTAATTGCTTCCACTGCCTGGGATGGACAGCAGACACCATGGACAGAGACATAAAACTGTTTCTTAGTTGCTTGGTTCTCAGGCCACTGCTTCTTCAGTCTGTATACAACTAAAAAAGGTCTTGAACACAAATCTTACGAGGAATGGCTGAGGGAGCTGGGGAGGTTCAGCCTGGAGAAGAGGAGGCCAAGGGAATACCTCACTGCTCTCCAGCTCCATGAAAGGAGGTTGGAACCAGGTGGAGAGTGGTCTCTTCTCATATGCAACAAGTGACAGGACAAGAGGAAATAGCCTTAAGTTGCTCAAGGGGAGGTTTAGGTTGGATGTTGGGAAAAAATTCTTCTCAGAAAGGGTTATCAAGTCCTGGAACAGGCTGCCCAGGAAGGTGGTGGAATTGCCGTCACTGAGGGTCTTTAAGAGCTGCATGGGTGTCATGTTTAGGGAGGTGGTTTACAGAATCACAGAATGGTAAGGGTTGGAAAGGGCCTTGAAAGGTGACCTAGTCCAACCCCTCTGCCGGAGCAGCATCACCTAGGGCAGGTCACACAGGAACACATCCGAGTGGGTATTGAATGTCTCCAGAGAAGGAGAATCCACAACCTCTGAGCAGCCTGCCCCAAAGTCTGCCGCCTCACAGTGAAAACATTTTTCCTTATGTTCACATTAGAACCTCCTCTGCCCCAGCTTGCCCCCATTGCCTCTTTGTCCTACCACCAGACATAACTGAGCAGAGCCTGGCTCCATCCTCCCAGCACTGCCCTTCACATCTTTACCAACATGAATGAGGCTAACTCTTCTCCAAGCNTAACTCTTCTCCAAGCTAAAGAGACC